>JAAGNO010028816.1:0-11137 GCA_033439905.1 Ceryle rudis
GCCGAGCACAGGGCTCACCCCGCAGGCAGCAGGAGCAGGCAGCACGGGCAGGCACCCCAGGAGCTGCCCAGAGTGGTCACAGTCCCTCGCTGCCCCTTCGCAGTGATGGTACATCCATCCCCGCTCCCATCTCGGCTAGGAAGAAGGTTTAATCCATACATCTCATGCAGCTCAGAGGGACAGAGACTGTCCGGTGGGGCTGCGCTGCAAACAGCCCCCAGCCCCTTTCTCCCAGCTGCCGGTACCCAAAAAACCCCAACCCTCTACCCCCACCTTCCCATCAATCCCCAATGGCACAGGCGAGGACTGACAGCTCCATCACCACCCGCCCTTCGTGTGCCCCCTCTCTTCCCACCACCCAGCTGCCACTGCAGCAAGAAACAGCTCTGGTTAATCAGTGCTCAAGGCTGTTAATTTGTGTTTGCCAGGCAGTGAGGAGACGAGGGACCTGGGACTGCGAATCTCCATCCATCGCCCTGCCTACAGGGGAGCTTGTTGCTCACTGGACCATGGCAGGGACAGGGCAGGAGAGGTGGCCAGATTTCCAAACACTTTGTGGACCCCTGGCCACGGGTGAGCTGCGTGAGGTGACATGATGCTCCAGCCCCACAGGGCTTTTTTGTGCTGCCCTCTCATCCTGCAGCCATGCCATCCTCTGTCTGTGCCAAGGCAGGGGTTCAGCCGCAGGGCCAGATCCTGAGCAGGAGCATGCACACCCAGCCTGGTCCCCATGTGCCTTGGCATAAGTCTGTCCTTGTGTGCACTCGGGCTCCCAAAAGCTCAGCAAGCACCATCCCCACACAGCAGCCAGCAAAGCATCTCCACCGAGCCCCACACATCCCCCCTCGCTCCAGCCCCTACAACAGCACCTTGATCCCGTGGGGCCACGGGCAGCACTGCCTTATTAGGAAACCAGGGTTAATTATTTCCAGGCACAAAGCAGCTCCTCCCGCCTCTGCAGGGAACTCCAGCTCTGCCAGGTCATCAGCTTCACCACCAACCTATGGGCAACTGGTCGGCATCACCCGCCGAGGTGTGGCGTGGTCCTGCAGCATTTATTTCCCCCAGGGACTCACTGCAGTTCCTTCTCAGGATCCCACAGGTCGCCATGCATCCCAGCCTTGGGGAACTGGCACCTTACCCTGCGCTGGGGCTGCTGTCCGGGCCTGAGGCTGCCTAAACCTGCTACAGATGCTCAGGGCATACTGGGCACCCATGCGTGTGCAGAGTGGGTGCTCCTGTGTGAGCAAAGTGGGTGCTCAGGCATGAATGAATGGGGCACTCACACACACACCAGCTGGGCACCCACCCCTGAGCTAGATGAGCACTCATGCAAAAATAAATCGGGTGACCATGCGTGGACTAATTAAAAACTCGTGCATAAATTATTTGGGTGCTTCTAGTCAAACTAATTGGGTGCTCATGCATGATTTCATCGGGTGCTCATGCATGGACTAGCTGGGTGCTGAGGCGTGAGCGAGCGGGACCCTCATGCATGAACCAGATGGGTGCTCATGCATAAATTTTTTTGGGCACTCACGAATTTCTGGGGCGTTCATGCACAAGCTAATGGAGCACTCACACGGAAACTCACTGACTGGCACTCCTACGTGAATTAATTGGACACTCACGTGTAAATTAGTGTAATTAGGAGACTTGTGCATGTACTAATTGGGCACTCAGGTGTGAATGGATGAGGTGCTCATGCAGAAATTAATTGGGCACTTGGGCTCTGCCTGACTGGGAGCACATGCATCAATTAATTGGGCACCCATGCGCCAACTAACAGGGTGCTCACGCACGGACCAGTGTGCAATCCAGTGCAAATTAACTGGGCATCCATGCATAAGTCAACTGGGTGCTCATCTGTAAATTAACGGTGCGCTCGTGTATGTACTAATTGGGTGCTCATGCGCGAACTCATTGGGTGCTGATGCGGAAATGCCCAGGGTGCTCATGCATGAGCTAATCGGCCCCTCATGCGTCAAACACCACATTGCTCCAGGGCGAGCCCCGCAAACCCTGCAATTTATGCCCAACACGCTCCGCCCCTCGCCTCTGCGAAACACATATTTAAGAATTATCTAACATAAATCTGTTACAAACTCCACTTTCAGCATCATCACAATGTTAATATTGACCAATTACGAGCTCCTCGCTCCCTCCCCGCCGAGCAGTGACGGGGCTCAGCAGCGCATCCCTGCGCTCGCTCCCATTTCACTCGTTGCCCCAGGGACCCAGACCTGGGGGTCAACATCACAGCCCAAACAAATGCCCACCGCAGAATTAGCCCCTGGTCCCCCCAGAGTGACCACAGCAGTTCAAATGGAGAGTCAATACAGACTTCACACCTTGATCTGCACACACCAACCTGAGGAGGTCCCACTGGTCAGCAAGATGGACCCAGCCCCAACACCAACCCCTGACCTGGGGTAACCACCTCATAACCTGAGCAGTCGTTACCAATGTCAGGCCTCATCTCTACAATACACGTAGCCAAGAGAATGGCCACAGCTCAAGCTGTTGGGAGGTACCAATGGGTGCAATAGCTGTAGAGCTTCATCCAGAGCCCAAACGGGTAAACCATATCCCTCAGCACCACATCTCCAGGGCTTTGAAAACCCTCTAGGGATGGGGACTCCACCACTGCCCTGGGAAGCCTGCAACAGGTCTGGATAACCCTTTCAATGAAGAAATTGTTCCTCATGTCCAACCTAAACCTCCCCTCGCACAACTTGAGGCCATTTCCTCTTATCTTTTGTTCCCTGGGAGAAGAGACCGACCCCACTTGGCTCCAGACTCCTGTCAAGCAACTGCAGGGTGCAGTTTGTGCAGGCTGTGGTGGGGGGAAGTACCCACTGGCCCCCTGGGATGGCTGGAGCGTGGCCATAGGACGCTCCCAGCAACACATTCCCCCAGCTCCAGCACCAAAGCCCCAGCACGGAGCCCAGTGCCTGTGAGAGCTGCACTGGACAGGGGGGACGGGACACGCAGATGGGGTGAAAACATCCCCCAGGTTGCCATGGGCTCAGTCCTCCCCCAGGGCTGTTTGTCACCCTGCCTTGCAGTACCCCAGAGCTCACCCAGGTCCCCATTCAATGATGGTAACTTACAATATGCTACAGGTCAGAGCTTTGGAAACTCGGGTTGTTTAACCCTAACGACTCGGTCTCGTTAAAATTCAGGTTTAACAACATAACCAACATCCCAGTTTAACACCACAGAGCATCCCAGAGCTGGGCTTCACTCACACTCCTGGCCCAGCGCAGGGCTCGCTTTGGGGAAGCAGCATTAAAACAGAATCCCAGCAAAACTCGGCCACGACTCCAGCATCACCCCCACGGAAACAACCACAGCAAGAGCCCCTGCGATGACATCTTTGGCTCCCAGAGATGACCTGCATCAGCTTACCCGAACGACTGTGCTCCCATCTCGGCTCCGTGCACCCCGACAGTGCCCAGTCCCCGCTCCCAGCCACATCACCCACATGCCAGGGGTGTCCCCATGCTGGGGTCCCCCCACTCAGGTACCTGTCCCTGCAGTGTGCCACTGCAAAGGGATGTCAGAGCAGCCTCACCGCGCAGGTATCAACACAGCCAGAGCTGCCTACCTGTCAGACAGGACATCCTTCTCCCAGCTTGCCCATCGCCCCGTGCACTTGCCCAGTTTGGCTTCTCTCCCCATCAGACACAATCATCGCCAGGATGACGGCGGGTCCAGGAGCCTCTGAGACATTCAAAGCACAAGCCCAACAGCGTTATTGGTGTCATTTGTTACCGCTGAGATACGAAGCAATATGCGGAGAGAACTGCCTGCGCGTTTGGCACTCTTCTCGCCGGAGGTTGCCATTAGTGGTCTGTCTTGCTCCCAGACTGGATAAACAGGTCCATGAGCAGTTCTGTTCTCATCTCCCCCGGGGCTGGTACCAACAGGAAAGCCAATACGCAGTTAAAATCCTTTTTAGACTTTATTAAATATTTAAAGGCCCGACATCAGGCTTTGGAAAATGGGCTCAGGGAAAAAGCAGCTGTCGCTCTTTGCAGCAAAAGCAGCAGAGGAAGGGCGAAGGATGGTGCCTTTGTTTGGAAATGAATGAATCAGACTGAAACACACCCAGTGCAGGAGCTGGTGGCTGTGGCAGGTCTATCCCAGGCTGGATATAATCCCAGCTTCTCCACAAGCTGGTGCAGCGATGCCTCACAGCTGGGCAGAGCATCCCCAGTGCTGCTGGGAGCAGGGATGGAGCAGTCCCCCCTGCCCTGGCCGTGCGGGGTCCAGCTGTGTTCTGCCCCCTGTTCAATCCTCGCCTTGGCTACAAGGATTTTGGCATGGCCTGGTGCTCTAAGGTGCTGTCCCCAACCCACAGAGCAATTCCTGCCCCAAGGAGAGAAGAAAATTCCCCTCTAGACCCAGTGCGGGCAGGGGAAGGGACATCTGACTCAGCTATTGAGTCTGGAGCCACGGCAAGGTCAGGAGGACACCGAAGGGTAAAGCCTCGAGGGCAGCGGATCCACCTCTGCCCCCTCCCCAGGGACCACGCTGTGCCAAGGGCTGTCAGAGCAGAGGGTGCTGGAGGTGCCAAACACCCCCTCACTCCTCCACAGGAGGTAACACCCAGAGCATCTCCACGGGGCCTGTCCATCCATCAGGAAACGCTGGAGAAGCATGGATGGATGAAGCACAGGCAGCCCTCCTTCCACACAGAAACCAAAACTGTGCCTTGAATGGAGAACAATGTGCAGGAGGTGTGGGGAGAGAGCCTCGTGCTTGCACTGCCAGGCTGGGGAGCCCACAGCAGCAGTCGTGAGGGGAGCGAAGTGCACCATGCCCGGGGCTGAGCACCCCCCAGACACCCCTGCCCTTGTCAGGCAGGGCTGCAGGGCACAGACTCAGGCTCCCTTTTCCAGCCAGCTCCCTGGAAGACTCAGGAGGATGAGGAAGGGAGGGAGGAACAAAGCAACCCTGCAAATGTCACCCCGATAACGGAGCAAGAGCATCCTCGGGCTCCTCCCTGAAGCAGCCGCTTCCTTTGATGCCTTCAGAGCTTCTTGTTTCACAACCTTAATTATAGCGGCAGCAGCAAGGGTCAGGAGAGTGGTTAAGCAGATCCATTAACATGTCAGGGGATAAATGAAATGTGATTCTTCTGATGCCTGAGCAGCACAGGCGGGGACAGCTGCTCCGCTCTGCCGCAGAGGGAGCCCGCGGGGCCCTTGGTCACGTCTCCCCTTCCCACCCCAGCACTGCAACAACCTCCCGAGGACTGCAGGGACATCTCCAAACTAGCTACTGACATCCCAAAACTTGCTTTGCTTGCATTTACCCACAGAGCCCCAGGTCCTAGTGCATGTGGGATGCCAAATGATAAGATTCAGTAGGAGCAGGATGGGGAGCTCTCCCTGGGGAAGGGGATGGAGATGCCTCCAGACCACTGCAGCCCTCCGGAAGCAGCACGTCAGGTCCCCATTGAGCTCACCGTGAACCTGCACTGCAGCCGCCACCTTCGCAGCTCTGGGTTACATGTGGCTGCACTAAAAACAGGCTCCAAACAAAAGCTGGCACTTGGGCATCCCTCTGGTGTGTCCTGCCCATCCCTCTGCCCTGACGCCCTCTTGGGATGGCAGACCCACTCTGCTCCCCTCTCCCCAGCATATCTCCAGTGTGCTTGGGCAGGTGCTCTCCTCCTGCAAATCCTATGACAGGCTGAGAGCAACAAGAGCAGGCAGGCAACACTCGCCAGGTCCACCAGCCAGCAGCAGCCCAGCCTCAGCTTCACACACCAATTGTGCACCATCCTCAGCATCCCAGTGACCCAGAAGCAGGTCCCATGGGGCTCCCACCCCAAGGCGAGATCCTGCCCACCAGCACCCTGCCCATGGCTATGCAGGCAGACCCAAAACGGGTGCTTGTTGGGCTGAGCGGAGCCAAGGGCATGGTGCTGGTTCTGAAAAGGTTCCACGCTTTAGGTATCTCACCCAGCATTTGCCGCTGAGAGATAACGGGTGCGTAAGCACCTGGCCAGCTTGCCCTGCTCTCTGCTGGATGAGCAACAGGAGGGATTTCAACATGAACCAACCTGGCAGAGAAACCCAGTGCCTGGGGCCAAACACTTCAAAGGCTAAAAATAAACCAGCAGCAGGGAGCCACCGAGGTCCCTCCTCTGCTCTGCCGGCCCCTGCGCTCCTGCCCACCGCCCTGGCCAGCGCATTTCCACGGCATGATGGAGCAAAGTCTCAACTCGGTACCCTCAGAAAGGAATCGACCCATTTTCCTGGCTAAAAACTGATGTAACTGGAGAATTTTCTTTCCTTTCCAACAGAATTCAACCCACCCCTCTGTCCCCCGTAACTACAAATCAATATGTTTGTAGTTTGCTCTTAAACTAATGCCCATTAATTCAATGCATTACTGTTGAGCAACAGACCCAATTTTGCAGCTTATTGTAAAAGAGCAGAAAATGATGATGCCGGAGTGAGTTTAAAATCCACAAAATAGATCACAGTGGGTGGGATACGGTTCTTGGGAAAAGAGCATCTTCCTCTCCCCACGCCCACTCCACAGCCTGGGCCTCCCAGTGTCGCGGGTGTCGTTTTGGCAGCCGCACTGCTGCTCCCACGCCTTCACTGGAGCCTCATCGCAGCCTCTGGAGCACCGGGACCATCGTCCCGAACCCGTGCCTGGTGACAGCAGTGATGCTGCTGTACCTACACGGCTCCAAGCGCTCCGGATTGCACAGATATTGCAGCGGGCATTCAAAAAATATGCTGTTAGTAGTTCTGAATACAAGCAATAGCTATGAAAAGTGAACCCTAAAAATCCAATTCCCCCCAGAATGGCTTTAAAAAAAAAAAAAAAAAAAAAGGAGCTAAAATGTCCTCTTCTGAAACAACCTCCTGTTCTTAAGCCTGTTTCATCATTTTCAAGGTTGCCAGTGCTGTGGCTGGGCTGGCCTAGGAGTGCTGCTGCAAGTCAGGATGCTCAGCATCAAGTTTCTCTACCAGTTTCTCTCCTAGGAGTCCTCATTTCCACCCATGACATGTATTCTGCACCCACAACTGTACACATACACTTGACACGACTTTACGCAGGCTGCAGGGAGCCAGGACCTTCAGAAATCTCCAGCTTAGCAAAACCCTTTGACCACAGCCCCCCAAGGCTCTTAAGCACAATCGCAAATCCCACCACAGCTCTGAGCTGCAAGCACCTGGTCCAAGTTAAGCCCAGGCTTAAATCTCTGATGAAGAGGAGTCAGCAGACAGTGGTTCCTTCAAGTCTCGGGTGTTATCACCTCCTGGGACAAAAGACACAGAAACCAAAACTGTGTCTCCAAGCTACCTCAACAAGGCATTGGGAAGGTTAATAAATTAATGATTATATAGCACTTTAAGAGCTTTTGGATGAAAGGCGCTATAGAAGTACAAAGAATTACATAATTTATTATTCATTATTATTATCACTCAGCATTGGTTTCTCCCATATACTCCTATATGGTACCAGCCTGGCCCCTGAGAAAGGTTAAATCCTCATCCCGCAGTGGGGCTCTCCCCTCCAGTGCCTGGCAGATGGGTGAGCCTGGCACTGCCAGGTATTCCTGGGCACTCAGATGCCCAGAGATGCTGAAAGGCACATGGTGATGGGTCCAAATCAACAGGACTTGGGCAGCCAGCACTTTGAAGAAGCCCTCAGATGGCCTTCTGCGCCTTTAGGTGTCCAAGTGCCATTAAAATCTGGCCCCCAGCACCGTTAAAGTCAGGAGCAGAATGGGCAGGGGAGCCAAGAGACAAGGTTTCCAGGCTCCTGCCCTTCCATGTCCGGTTCTCAGCAGAGCTCAGGACAACCTGCTCTGAATACCTGCAGTAAAATCATTCTTGCATCTCACAGAGGCCGCTGACAGCAACTCTGCAGCATCCTCAGCATGACCACCACGCCTGTGACTGCCCTGGCATGTGAGCAGTCCCACGCTCCTCTCCTGGCTGCTCCCACCGGCTGCTGGCCCCGAGACCGCTGCGACCGAGCCACGGCCAGAGAAACACCACAAACAGGAGATGGACAGATCGGAGGGGACAGTGGCCAGGGGATGCAAGAAGCCACTGAGCATTAGAAGAGCACGGAGGGGACATAGCACAGGATGCAGGTTCTGTGTGTCCCACCGATGAGATGGATCTGCAGAAAAGCCACGTGGGGTGGGGAGAGGGGGGGGACATCTCCCTGTCCCTCTGATCCTGCAGAATCGAGAAGGGGCTTTGCTCCATTTTGTTTGGAAATCACACAAACAGAAAATGACTCAATAGAAGGAAATCCCATCGTGGGAGAAACCCTTCACGTGCCGCAGCCACAGCTCACGCTGCCATGGGAACCTCCCTGGGAGAAAAGCAGGTCCCTGTCATCAGCTGCCAGTTATGGGCTCCTGGAAACATGTGCCCAGATGTGCTGTAACAGCACGAGGCAGGGCCAAGAACCTGCTCAGTAACATGGCAGCCAGCACACGGAAAAGGCTCCACACACCAGGGATGTTCTTAGAGGAATGGTCACCACCGGACTGACAGAAAGGTGCCAAAATATCACAGTGCTGCAGAGTAAAACCTTTCCCAAGCAGATCCCCCTGAAATTCTTGAATAGGCCATGGTTTCGTGGGTATGGCTGTCCTCTGCTCAAGCTGGTCCATGCACAGGGGTCTGGATCAGACCCTCCCTCTGTACTTGGTGCAACCCTGCACTCCTACCTGCATCGTCTCTGCCTGGTTTCCCCAAAACACAGAAACAAATGAACATCTTTCCAATCTCCCAGGGTCTGAAGATAAATCAGAGGCTCTCAGACATGCCGGGGAGGGCCCTGTGAAGTGCTTCTCCAGACAAGGGAACACACATTTGCTTTGAGAGCTGCAGAAAAGGGGCAGAAACACTCAATAAAAGTAATTAATCCCAGAGACAAGAGATGGAATGAGCAGTACTCAACAAACAGAGCCTGGTATTAGCAACAGCTCTTCCTGACGGGCATCGCACCACCAGCTGCAAGCTGCTGGGGCACACTGGGCTGCTGCACTGGGCTCTGGCTACACAAAGGGCCATGTGCTGCCCCATGGCACAACCACCCAGGCACTGTTCCCTCACCTGCACCTGTACACGGGTCCGGTGCACCTTGAAAAAACAGCAGCAAGAGGCCCACAGTGAGCAGGCAAAACCCCAGGCAGGCTGGTAACTCAACAAGGGAGCAATCAGAGGACCGGAGCCTTTTCTGCGGGGGGTGCAGCAGAAAGGGGAGGGCACCCAAGAGAGAGGAGCGGAAAGTTGGGAATCAAGCGATTCAAAAGGCAATGACCCTCTGCTGGCCTCGTCCAGCAAAGAAAACATCCTTGCGCCCACAGATGATGGTTTCACCAGTGCTGTGTTTGCTTGGCATCAGTTGCCAGTAAGACACAGGGCACCACTGCCCATGTGCCTCTCTGTCAGCCCTGCTGGGGTCAGCACCTTCCCCGCAAAGAGAGGAGCAACCCCAGGGGTGCAGAAAGCCCAGCACGCAGATCACCAGCAGACGAAGCTGCACTGAGGCTGGCTCTTCCCAGATCCCTCTCCATTGGAGATCAGATCCTCACAGTGGCTGTAAACCAAGCAGGTGATTGCAGCACGCCAACAATGGTACCTGGTCCGGCACAGCTACACCCGCCATGGGTCACAGCTGCGGTGAGGACACCAAAACCTGGGGCTGAGCCCCATCTCCAGCCAGGGTCTGCACCCAGCAGATGCTGCCACATTCCCACTATTTCTTCTCCCTGAACCACTTCAAGGAAGCCCAGCCAGGGTACCTCAACCTCTCCTACCATCATCGCTCACAGCTTGGCTCTGCGGACATGCCCCCCACAAACCACTCTCCTGCCGGCTGTGGCACAACATGAGAGGAACCCGGCGTGTAGGGTTGTGCAATGCACCAGGATTGCCTCTTCTCCATATGGGAGAACTTGCTGCATCCTAATCTATTGCCTTTTTGGGTAAGCGCTACCGTGGGACTGCAGCAGTGACAGCGGGGAGAGCTCACTGGTCTGCTGCACGTTAGGGGAGTATCTCCGACCTGCAAGCGGAGAGGGAAACTTGAACCGCCAAAGCCTTTGTTTCCTTTGTGCACCCTTTGGGAAAAAAAAAACAAAAAACAAAAAACAAAACAACCCTAATTTTACTAGAACTGGATGGCTCAGGCACTGGTCACGTTAATAAGATTACAACAGAGGTTCAGACGGGAAAGGCACTCACTTAGAAAATCAGGTTATTAAGCTGATACTGAGATACTCATAAAAAAATCCTGAACTCTCTGGTATCAGAGCTCTTCTCTCCACTTCAGAGCATAGTAAGAACAGAAACCCCTCCAACTAAGGCACCCAAACTTTGCAAGCCACCCAAACGGTTTGGCTCCCTGTTTAGGGAGAAACTGCCTGGCTCCAGGGAGGCTGCAAGGGGAGAACAACCACCACAGCCAGTCCCCGGGTACCCGCCGGGCAGCGGAGCCCCAGGGCCAGGCAGCCCCGGCAGAAAGGATGATCCGAGCAGGGCAGGAGGGGGATCAGCAAAAGGAAGGCGCATCGCTCCGGGTGGGCAGGATGCGGCCCTCGTCCCACAGTGAAGAGTGACAGAATTGTTACTGGTGGCTTAGAAACAGGCCACGGAAGATTGTTTTTATACGAAAACAGAACGTCTCTCTGCCTCCCTTTCCCTCTCCTCGTCTCTGCTGCCTTGTGGGTTTTTTTATCCTCCCAGGCTAATCTCTGAATTCTTGCAACAAAGCCCGGCCGAGTCTGCGCCCTCCTCCGGGGAACGGCCCCGGCCGCGCCGATGCCCGGAGCAATCAGCGCTCCCCGCCGCGAACGCAGGGACGAGCCGGCGGCAGGAAGCCGGGGGGGGCCGGCACCGCGTCCCAGGGGTTGCCGCGGACCTCGGCAACCCTCGAACAACAGCCCCATCGCCGCCCCCGGGCCCCGGGGCAGCCTCAGCAGCATTCCCGCCGCGCAGCCCCCCCCTGCCCCGGCCCCCAGCCCCGCTCTCCGGCGCGGGTCCCGCATACTCACAGTACGTTTTCCTGGTCAGCTCCTCCACAACTTCAGGCTTTAACTTGCTGTTGGATTTGCCCATGGTGGCCGGCAGAGCCGACA
>JAAGNO010028817.1:0-25171 GCA_033439905.1 Ceryle rudis
GGGGCTCTGAGCAGCCTGATCTAATGGGAGGTGTCCCTGCCCATGGTAGGGGGATTGGAACTAGATGATCTTTAAGGCCCCTTCCAACCTTGACGATTCTATGATACATTTTCACCTGGTACAATTTTTACATCACTTTTGGTGGACAGTACAGACTTCTTCCTCCTTGTAGTAGTAAGTCATTCTTCAAACCGTATTTAAAGCATGCTGTTCCTTTTTACTGTGCTCCTAATTTATTCATATGCGGTAACTTTTACTTTACTCATTTGCCTGTTTTATTCCATGTAGCAGTCATAAAGGTATGTAAATGATGCTGAGTAGGGAGGCTGCATTTTTGATATAGCTGCTTATGGCTAAATTTTTCACTGAGTCAGTTTTCACACCATTCTGTTTGATGTGAGATTGTGTCTTATTTTGACATTCTGTTCAAAGTGAAAGTGCAAACTAGTCCTGGGAACGTGGCTTATTCTGGGATAGCCTATTCAACATTGAAACTTTTTCTCAAACACTTTAAGTGGTTTTGTAACAGAAAAATGCTCTATATGTCCTTTAGTCAGCAAAACAAATGTGTGTTTGCCCACGAGAAGTGGTATAGTAAGATTCAACATGCTCCCAGAAGAAACTTCTGAAGCTCTCCAAGTTCAAGCTCACAAGGCTGGACCTGCAGAAATCTGAAGGAGCTTTTGATTTATGTATTCTGGTACATAAATTATTGATTCATACTTTTTGCAGATAGTTACAATACAATCAGATGCATGAAGGTACTTAGAAGTTACACAGTCTCGGAGTTCTCACTTAACAACTCTGTAAAGGGCAGCCTGTTGTTGTAGCTTGCCTGAGGTCAAACAGGTAGTCATCAGCAGACAGGGTTGGGAGACAGACCTGCTACCCTGTGAAATCTGGTTGTTCCTCAGCTGTTAACTTTTTTCCAGTGTTGCTTTGTACATGAGTGTCGCTGTATCAAAAATAAACGTACTTAGTATCCTATGATAAATGCTACAGAGGAGGATGTGAAAGTAGGATCATGATGAATGTTGTATGATGGAGAAGTTCAATGCTGGGCATTCAGTAATACCCATCAAATGCTAGGTGTTACTAGGAAAGAAATACAGAACAGCCTATAGTATCTTGTTATGTATTGTCACAGTTTAAACCCACATATTGAATGCTGAGTGTAGTTCCCATTACATCATTGCAGAAGTGTAAGAGAAAGGTGACAGTAATAGGTATGATGACTTATCATCTTGAATAAGACAGATCCAATTTTATGAATGGCATTACTGTCCTGGAAAAGGTCAACAGGGTATAATTACTCATAATTTTTCCAAGCAAAAGGTGGTACCAAATGCAATGGTAAGATTTAGAACAAAGGAAGTATTTTTTGACGCAGCTCATGATGAGGGTAGATCATGGAACGAAGCTAGTTTAACTGTTCTGGTTTGGGTTTTTTAGTGTAAACTTCATGCCTACACTTTTGAAGCATCACTTCAGGCAATATTTATCAGGAGAACACTACCTGCATGGGAGTTTGCAAGCCATATTTAGTCTCTTGTACCCAAAATCCAAGCATAGTATGAGTGGGAAGTTCTGTCATTGCAGCAGACTTAAAGATTGCTATTTTTATGCCTCCTTTTTTCTGTTCTGGCTTCCAGCATGGTGGTGAACTTCACCTCAAAAGTTGTGATAACAGCATAACAGCTGTACCCTATTCCATCAGTGAAGAACTTTTTTTGGTATTTATCTGAGAAGTCTTTTAAGTAAGCATATTGGAAATACTTAAATTGCTTTTATTGGGCTCTGTTCTCTGCAAGAGGCAGGGTAGTTGAAAAAGGCTTGCACAAGACACAAGTTTTCCCTTCAAACTACAGGTCCAGCCAGCTTAGGTAGTGCTTTGCCAGGGACACTGAGGAATGAGGCATAAAACAGCAAAACTGGGAAGACAGGTGTGAAAGACAACTTCAGTGTTTAATATATGACTGTGTCACTCATGGCTATCACTTTTAAATGCAGCTTCTATACAGAATGTGAGACTTTGACCCACAGAGAAGAGCAGAAATTTTAAGAGCCTGTTACATGAATTTGACAGAGTGCTGTGTCCTTCTCTCTTGTCTTTGCATGTGACAAGAGGAAGAGGTTACTTTGGAAATGCAACAGAAGTTTCATCATTAATGGATGCTGATACAAAGTACTGTAAAGATAATTAAACATGCCATAGGTTAGAAACCTTGTTGTCAGCTGTGATGCCTGGAAGAGTACAAAGCTGGCAACTAAATTTGTATCACAGCTTCAGTCCTTTGGTTAATAATGTGGAAATTCCAGGGGTGTTTTATTTGTTTGTCTTTCAAAAAAGGTATGTGTTGTAATGTTCAAAAACTTTTTGGGACTCTTATTTTCCTGAAGGTATGTGACTAATGAAAAGCATTTGGAGCAGATTTGAGCTTTCAGAACTTTGTAGACTTAATTAGCTGCAGAAGGATCCTTGAGCATCAAGGGCTACGCTGGTTCTGCCAGGGATTGATGAGGGGACAACAGATTGATGAGGGGACAACTGAATAACAAAATGTTTTAACTGTGAAGAATTAACTACTATTTGGTGTTGTAGCAGGAGAATTATAAAGGGGGGTTGATCTTGAGATTATACACAGTTATAATGACTTTATATGAAAGTTGTGTATCAGCAAAGGACTAGATTTTATCAGCCTTAGCATCATTTTTCATTTTCTGTGAGCCTACCCAAGTCAATCAACATCAAGTTAGAGGATATTCGCCTTTTGTTACTTTGGTGGGTTTGAAATGGCTGAAATTTCACATGCAAACTGTACTTGTCAGAGAAAAGGTGTGTGTGTTTCTTGAATCAAAAAAATTTTGTGTCTGTTCATATACCTGCCTACTCCTCTCTGTAAGGCAATCAGGACTTCTTTAAATACGTGCTTTTTCAGGAACATATCTATGCTTCATAAAAGGAATATGATACAACCAATGGTATGGATTTAGTCCAGGAAAATTTGCAATGCCAGGTTAGCAGATGCAATACTGGCAACATTAAAAATAAGCAACAAAAAAATGAGAAGTCAATTTCCTATTTTTGGTAAAAGTTCCATTAACTGTTCAAATGAATTTGCAGTTATATGGCTAGAACAGTTATGTTAAAAATCATGCATAGTATGTTAGAAAGCTCAGTGTTTTAACTATCACTCAATCAAGTATATATTTTTTTTGCCTGTATTGCAAAAATAAGTCTTAAAGCTCTTGGGCTGCAGTGGTGAGGATTGCAAAAATTAAGGAATAGTAATCAAATGAGGTGATATATAAATATTGACTCTGCAAGATATTTATTAGTGCAGATTTTATACTACTTACAGTAACAGTGTTTCTCTGCATATGTGACAGTCTCTAGGGACACGGACTTTATCTACTTGCCTGTTGTTATATGGTAGCAGTACGTCACTGATCCTAGAAGTTTTGACACAGATTTGTCACAGATTCTTTGTCTTACAATATAGTGGGGTTAAATTGTAAAAATGGTTGAAATCTTGTTTTCTTTCAAAATATGCAATGGAGATATAATTTAACCCTTACCTATATCAATTTTATGATTTTTTTTTCTGTCAGGTGAAGCTTAGGTTAGTGAAGAGGGAAACTATTCAAATTCCTGGATTTCATTAGGAAAAAACACTTTAAAAATAATGCGAACATTTAGGATTTAAGGTTGACAAAAATATTTGTAGATATGCATTAATGAGAGATAACATCTTGTGAGAACAGTGAAAGATTGTAAAGGAGTAATTACACAATGGAGGATGCTGCTTAAATTGTAATTGTTTAAAAACCAAGTAGTTATATATTCAGAATTTTAATAACTTTTTTCCACCTTGTACAAACTCGTCATGCTTGTTCATAAAACCCATTAAATTTTAAGAGTGTGATAAAAGTGGGAGATAAATGAATGATTTTGAAATGGCTGGAAGGAAATGGATGATAGTCAAATCTAGTTTTGAGTTAGTTTTCTCTTACAGTGTGAAACTCAGGATGTTGTCAGATGAAGGAATACTCTACTTTTTTTCTTTAAAATATTACCATCCATGTAGTGGTATGACAGGCTGAAAGTTGTTGAAGGTTTAAATGATACTTTTTTTTTCTTGTTTGCCACTTGCAGTGAATAATAATGGGCTGTTTGGTTTTTTTCCCAGATAACATTTTTCATGCTCCTGTCCGCAGTGTGCGTAATGCTGAACTTGGCTGGTTCCATTCTCTCTTGTCAGAATGCTCAGCTAGTAAAGTCCCTGGAAGGATGTCAGTTGGTGAGTAACGCGAAACTAGTCTCTTAAAAAGGACAATGGGTTTTGTTTTTCATTTGTTTGGGTTTTATACACATAGTCCTTTAAAACAGTATGTGTTCAGTAGACCCATCTACAGGCTTTACAATATGAAAAATCATGTTGGGAAAAGTTTAAGAGTTCAAGTGCTAGTGTATTTACAGTGTTTTGTCAAAAGCAAGTTGTAATATTAGGAAGACTTGCTTCTTAGTGTCATGGTGCAAATGATGCTTAATCAGAATAGGCGGAATACAGGCCACATCAAAGTAACGCGAGGATTACCATTTGGTGTCAGCAGTATCGAGACTTCATCCAATAACTCCTTATATAGCCATTGTATTTCACAGATGTACTGATAGAAATGTTTTGGTATGTGCACGTTAGTATTTTATTTGCCAACTTAAATTAGTTCTTAGTGCTTCTGCACCTTTTCTATTCAGCTGTTGTTTGCTTCCTTTGTTCTAAGGTTTCTGTCCAGTAAAAGCCTTCAGGCTTTCATTTGCACACAATATATTTAATAAAAGTAAGTTACAAAAAGGCACAAGAAAAATACAGAATAGGAAAACATTTGAGTGTGACCTGTCACATGCCTTCACCTTGTTTAGTCAGATTTTAAACCTGTGTTTTGTTTTCCTATTTCCCATCTTGTTTCAAAGGGGTGTCTGCACCTCCATCAGTTAGGCGGTCTAGAAAAGCTTAGATATACTGCTGAGCTTTCTATGGTGTTTTGGTTTCCAGGTGTGGTTAGGGTGACAGCTTTATAGAACCAGGTGGATGGAAAAAGATACTGACTCAATGGAAAACCAGCAGTGCAGTGACCCCAAAGAGAGGAAGGGAGGGTTTTCCCTGTGAAATAGTTGATGTGGGAGACTCTTGAGTTCCTGGCTCTGAAAGGGAATAAATTTATTTTGGATAAGGTGAAACTGAAAAGAATAAAAAAAAAAAAACAAAACAAAACAAACCTGTTTCAGGAAGATTTCCTCCCCCCCCCCCCCCTTTTTAGCTTTTTGGAAAAAAGGTGTTTTAGTGCATGTTTTCCACCTGAAAATGTGATGTTCCAAAACATAGTAGATTCAGTGATTTTCGTGGGACCCTACTTGATCTGAACTTTAAAATAGCCAGCCTTGGCTTCTTCTACTGTGTGTTTATGCTGCTTCTCCCCTCCCTTGTCTTGCCTTCTCTAGTCTTGTTCTAATTAACAATGAAGGAGGGGTGTGGTATCATACAAATGCTTTCAGTGGGTAGGCAGAGGGTTTGCACGTGGAAGTAGGCTTTGCCCTTGGGTAAGCATTATGGAATTAAGAGGTTTGGTAGGTGGGCATTGTCACGGTTTAGGGTCAGGGCGGCCCCTTAGACCAATAACAGATGCTCTCTGTTAACCCCCCTCTCTCCCCAAAGGGGAAGAGAAAGGGTATAAGGGACGAAGACTTAGTGATTAGAAAAGGAAACTAGAACAGCTTTAATGAGAATAATAATATAATAGAATATGTACAAATATATACCAAACCAGTATCAAACCCAACCCCCCTGATGGCAATTACATCACCATCACCACAGATGCTGTGGAGCAGGCACTGGGGGAGTCCCAGACCAGGCCTCACAGCAGACAGGAGCTGGATTCTGGTACCAGATTCAGGAATGCACCGATTGGGATCAGAGGCAGAAGGGACAGAGTCCTCCTTGGATGCTCCGAGGAAGGAACCAAAAGAGGACCTGAGCCAACCCAAGCAAAGCTGGCAAAGCAGTCCAAGAGGGGAGAAGAGCCTGCGAGCCCCCAGAGAGAGGGTGAGCGAGTGAGCAAGTTAGCAAGCAAACAAAACTAGCAAGCCCTAGACCCTCCTGATCCCTCAGCTTTATACCAAATAGGACGTATATGGACTGGAATACCTTGTTGGTCAGTTTGGGGTCACCTGCCCTGTCCATTCCTCCCTGCACATGCGGCCTTTCAATTTCCTGCACCCACAAAGGTGTTACACAAGATCTAGCAGTGGCCTTGGTCTGCACACCAATCCTTGGTAGTAACTGTAAACATGGGGTGTTATCACTGCCAGCAGCAGACACTGTCTGTGAAAACAGGCTGCTAACTTCAGACAGTACAGTTAGTTAGAAGGACTGAGCTGAAAAGTAAAATCTCTGAACAGAATTAGTTCTGTTCTCACTCAAACCAGGACCGGCATGTAGGAACTTCCTCAGAAGGTACTTTTCCCAGTTGTTCTCTGTTGGCAGAATTTAAAGGAAACCTTTGCTTGTTCAGGTTTATGGAGGATTGTTGCTTAAGCAAGAATCTTGCAAACAGTGTCTTGCATTTTTGCCAGAGCCAGTGCAATTGGCTAGTAAAATAAAAGGCATCAGTTACATTTCATTTGTGCTTCCCTGAGCGTTACCTTCCTGCTACAGGTGGAATGTGCAAATTTTCCTCTGGACTAGTGAAACGTGGAGCTGGAAAAATAAGAAAAACCAAATGTTCAAACTGCTAGTTCCAGTTTTCAGAGCATGATGACATACTGTGCAGCTTTGCCACAGTGTGTTGTACTAGATGAGGACAATTTCATTTCACTGTGACTCTTTATCATATCATAATTGTCTCACAAAAATACAGTTTCTTCTGCCAAGACCTTACTTTTTAGATTTTTCCTTACTCGGAGTTAGTCAGGTTGTGGACTTGCATGTTATATTGCCATGCTGAAGTGCTCATATGTATGAAATTCTGGAGTTCTGTTCTTGTAGACCACCCACTGGGAGAGACACATTGTAGTGAACAACACTGCTTTAAGTGCAGGATTTGACTCAGGATTTGGTAATGCATTATATTGAACATAATTATTTTATTACTGTTTTTCACTCAAAAAGGAAAAATACCAATTTCTTAACAGCTTGGTCTAAGCTTATATTTCATGTTAATTCCTTAGATGGCTCACTTCAGTGTTGTGGATCTGTGCAGTCCTGCACTGTGTGACCGGTTGTACATTATTGGAGAGCTCTAAATCCTTTGGTTGCCTTGTAGGATACAAGTTTACTTGACAGTGATGCAGCTCTAGGAGTTAAAATCCACCTTTTGTAGGCATGCAATTGGAGATGTAGTTATTCGGTGTAACTGTCCCAAACAAAAAAATACTGGTAAATTTCCAATCATAGTTCAGTACAAAAGTCAAATTAAAAATAAATTCTGTTTTTCTTCTAGTATTTTTGTCAAACTCATTCATACTGAATGTATGGCTTGAAGTGTGATAATAGTATCTACTGTATTGTGGAGTTTAAATTCAGAAGCATTTCACATGCATTTGAAGAATGAGAGACAAAGGTCTTATTTTGCTTTAAACACTGGAAATTTATTGCAGATTCCATAATATATATTTTTGTGTGAATATGAAAAATGTGCTCACTGTATCTTACCATTCTGAATGCAGAATTTCTGAATTTAGTATTTGTGCTCTTTATCCTGCGGCTTAGTGACATACAACAGTGAGGAGTAAAAATAAAGCAGTGGCTTTAATGGCTTGTTATGAAAATTTGTTTGGATTTTTTTTCCCCGTGATTAACTTTAGATTCTGCTGCCAAAATCTCAAGATACTGCTTCAGGTCAGTGACAGTAGGATGTGTGCAGAACAGTTACACACTCAAGCTGTTCACTAATGTGTGTATGAGAAACAACATTTCTGTCTTAGGAATTTCTTTTGCAAAAAAAAAAGTCTAAAAATTGTGTTTAACATATGTGGGTGGAGCAATTTGTGTATTTTATTGTATATGCTTATACTGCACAAAATCAAATCTTGTTGATGTTTTATTTCTGTCTTTGTCTTTACTGGGTGTCCCTGTCTTACTGTAGGTTGCTTATTGACTTAAAAATAAACAGTCTAGTTTTAATCAAATTTACAGCTGCTTATTATTCAGAGTATTAGTGATAGCATCTCTGTATAGAAAGATTGCTTACAATTTCTTTTTCACTTGTACAGCTGCAATTGGCCTGTGGTTATAGTAGCATACAAAGGAGGACTTTTTTTTTTTTTTTCTCCCCTGAGTTATATTTAGCTGACATAGACAAAGCAAGGAGAAGCAAAGCAGGTTCACATAGAGATGGATGGCATAGTTAAGTTCCTGGACAGAGGTTTCTTTGTATTCTGTGTTCAGTTCTGTGCATATTGTAAAACAATTCTTAAAATTCCAGAAAAATATATGTACTTTTCTTTTTGTTTTTATTCACCTGTCGATTTTTTCCCTTGGTATTTCCTGACCACTCAACTGCATTCCTTACTGGACCCTCCTGCTCTTTCTTTTTGCCTAAGGTGCTATAATTGACTGGGGTTCCTTTGTATAAGCATACCAGTGAGGTTTTCTTGCACTTCACTGCCTTGTTTTCAACTTTGGAACTTTTACATTTTGTTTTGAAATTTTATCCCATTGTTTTTATGTTCCATATAAAAAACCCATGAAAGTTGATTTAAAAGAAAAAGTAAAATCTATTAGTACTTTCACTAGAAGTTTTACATTTTTAATAGGGAAAGGGTAGAATGCAAATAACACTGTTAAACTTCATCCCTAACTTACGCTTTTTGGTGAGAACGTGTTTGTACTCAGCAGTAATTCCTTCTTTATTAAGACGGTGTAATACTGAGACAGAATCTGTTGAATTGATACAAATGAAAAAAGTCTGGACTGCACACATTTTTGTTACTTTATGGTAACACAGAGGCCTTTGTGTGGGTGTGTTACATACGTATTTTTACCAATGTTCTCTGTTCTTTGTTGTTGGAGGATGCTTTACTCTTTTTTTTTTTTTTTTTTTTTTTTTTTTAATCCTCTGCTCCATAAAAGTCAGATTTTAATGGGTTTTAGCAGTTCTGAAGTAACAGTACTGTTTTCTGTCAGGACAAAATAAAAGTCAATTTATGCATGTAGGCAGCTCTGGCTGATGTTTGAAATATTAACTATGGTTTGGATGAGGGTGTACTGTGCAACTGTCATAAATATGAAAGTACACAAACTGTGCAGTGGTTACTGACTGCTTACTAGTATGAGTAAGAATCATGATGTGGAGTGCAAACATACACAGGATGATGGGGAGTATGTGCAGGGGATGAAGTGAATGATGCTTTATTCTTGAGCTCTGCCAACCAAAAAGAGATATAAACACAGCAGAAAGAAGAGAAACAGCACAGTTTTGGAGGCACTGCTGATGTAATTGTGGCTGAGGCTGGCAAACACCAGCTCTGCAGATGGAAGGAGTATTCCCAACTCATTCTCCCTGTACCAGACAGTAGCACAAACAATACAGCTACACTATGTTTATGAAGTCACACAGTGAAGACTGATCTGTACTAAAATTAAACCACTCCCACCCAGGGAAAAAAACTACACAAAACAACACAAACAAAACCAAACACACACCTAGTTTTGACACTATTTAGGTCACAGGATAGCTGTATGAATTCTTGATCTTTTCTGCACAAGTGTGAGACAGCAGTAGGGCAGGGATGGTGCACAATAGGGCAAATTGTTAAAAGCTCTCTGAAAATGTATGCCTGAGATTAAAATAGAGTTTTGTTTTGCAATTTGTTTGCAAATCTTAAATGTTTTTGAATATGCCATGATTTTTAAGATTGGCCCCATGTTTTGCAGGATCTTTCATGTAAGCAGTTCTCTTTTAACTGTTTTTAAGAATTGAATTAAAGGGAGAGTTACTGGGCAGTACAAAATTATGGAACATCTTTCAGAATGAGTTGAGAATCTCTCCTAGATGGGGGAATCTTGACCAAGCAAGTATTTTTCTTCCCAACCTTATTTCTGTGACATCTGTTCATAATATGAGATAAAAGTAGACTTGGGATCTGTGTTTCATATTAGAAATGTCAGATACATCCCATGATGAGTCAGTGACTACCTTTCATTGAACAGGGCCACTATGAATCAGAGAATAAATGGTCTTGCAGAAGATAGCTTTGAAGTCAGGATTTTTCCTCGTTATAAAAGCTTTTTAGCAGCCAAAGACTATATTGATTTGCTTTATGCAAGTGTGCTGTAGCATTCTGGCTGCAGAATTTGACACAACTCTAAATTCAAAGTGTAACTTGGGAACTTTCTTTGTAGCATTTATCTAACGGTTGACACGATTTCCAGAGAGGTTCAAGAGCAAGACCTCCCCAGTGGCATTTAGTGCTTTTTATTTCCCATTGATCTGAAGAGCTGAGGTTATCTGATCAGAATCCATGTAGTTGTGTTTTGCTCAGATGTTTCACTTTAGAAAAGAGTGTATTAGAAGATTACAGGAATTGAAAAAACCCCCACGCTGTCTGAAATTGTTAAAGCAGCTTTGTGAATTAAATTGTATGCTAATTAGAAATGACACAACTGTTACAAAGGTA
Organism: Ceryle rudis; assembly: GCA_033439905.1. Taxonomy (NCBI): domain Eukaryota; kingdom Metazoa; phylum Chordata; class Aves; order Coraciiformes; family Cerylidae; genus Ceryle; species Ceryle rudis. The sequence goes on from JAAGNO010028817.1 coordinate 10,676, forward strand.
CTCAAACTAAATAATTTTTTTTCCTTTGTAGTTCTTTTACAGTGTCTATGGCGTAGGGTATGACCAGCCACTGTGAGCTGCCATAGACAATTATTTCCAGTGCTGCTTTTGAATGTATGTGAAATGGTGTATTTTCCATACCCAGCTTTTTTTTTTTCTTAAAGTCCTTTACAAATTATACTGGCTAAAGAGTATATTTCTGTTGATTTATACTTACTTTTTTTTTTTCCACAGATTAAATTTGATAGTGACGGTGTCTGTGTTTGCTGTGAAATGCAGCATCAAACATCAGGCTGCAGTAACTTGGGAGAAACGCTAAAACTGAACCCTCTGCAGGAGTGCAATACTGTGAGGCTGACCCTAAAGGTGTGTTACAAGAAGAATTAACAATTTATTTAATCTTTACATAATGAGTACTTAGCAAGACAGAAGTGTGTGACGAAAAGAGGAGTAGCTGGTGTTCTCCGTGTTTGTCAGTCTTACATGCAAAAAAAATTATATTCAACAGAATTTAGTGCTTCCATGCATGAAAGTGGGTTTATGTTACACACTCGCTATCTGTAATTGTATAGGTAACGATTTGGTTAGAGGTTATTTGAGAAACAGAGGTTACAATTGGTCATGACTGATTCTGGAAGGTATAAGAAGAGGTATCTTTCCTATTGCTGTTCAAGAAAGCTAGAATCAAAGGTGGTGGTTTGCATTGTTTAGTAATGTTATGGTAGACTACAAAGAAACACGGAAGTATTAGAATGATGAAGTATTTCATGACGTACTGCTAACAGAAAGTATTGGTATTTCAGATGGAAGTTACTTTGGGAGACAATACTAAGTATTCTTTTGGGATAATGCTGGAAACATGCTTATAGACTGCTCTGCTATATTAAAAGTTTAAATCCTGTAGCATTTTGTGTTACAACACAGGTATGAGCAAGGTATATTCCAGTGTAATTGCCCACATCATTGCTTCACTTCATTGTCAACAAACTAGCAAGATACGGTGTTATGTTGGTTTGAAAACAATAAGGAAAGATACCATGAAAAAATTGATCAAAGAAAAAAAACCTAGCCTGAGAGACAGATACTGATCCGTTTTAGGTTTAATTTAGTGATCAACAGAAAAAGCTCTGCATCTGTGGCTGTCCATTTCTAAGTATGTATTTCATTAAAGTCAGTAGAATATAATGGAGCCAAAGTAGTGAAATTCAGTGTGATAAGGATCTTGGGATATACACTATAGGTATTTGTACTATAGTGCTAAGCTGTATTGATATTTCAAGCTGTATTTTAAAGTTCAAAACAGGTAGAAATCCTGCAAAAAGTACATACATAATAAATATCTAAAACTTCTTCAGCCTTGTTAAGAAAAAAAGAAAAATCAGCTACTAAGTAATAAGAATCGGGTCGAAATTAAAGCAATGTTATATGGCCCCAAAATTAAGTACGAGCTCTGCCTCAGGTTTTAATGAAGGTGAGAAAGGAGACTATGGGATCAAAAACCTACTGGGTAGCAGGAATTTAGTAAATGGAAAAAAAGCATAATGACTTTGCTGGTCAAAAATAATAATTAACTGCTACTCAGAATGCTATATTCAGGACTGTATTCAGCAGTGCAGTTTCAGTGAAAGATGTTATGAGAAGGTAATGCAGGAAAAAAATATTCTTCAAAGTATGAGCAAAAACATGAAAGCTGTCCTACAGAAAAAGCTAACTTGCTGATCCTAAAAAAATTAAGACTTGGGGAGCATATGGTTGCTTCCTGTAAATATGTCGGTAGAGTAAACATTAATGACAGAGAAAAGAACTGTTTATCTTTGAGGACGTTGTCAGCAGATGAACTGAGTAGAACTGACATATGCTGGAAATCAGGGTAAGATTTCTAACCAGTAATACAGCAATCAGGATAGAAGCACAAAATATAATTTCTTTTAAAATATAACTCAGTCATTTGTAAAAGGAATTGTTGACATATCTCTTGCACTAGCAGAGGACTGATTTAAACACAAGAGTTCCTGTGAGTATAGTCGGAGCGCAGCTTTAATTATGTTCAGAATTTTTCATTTAAGAGAAGATAGTTAGGAAAATAACTTTTTTCAGAAAGTTTCTTAAGTCTTTTTCAGTTTTAATTCTACATTTACTTTTTGTTTGCCTTTGAGAGCTCTCTGTTTCTGGATGTAAATTTAAGAACAGCATCCTACTACGCCCGTAAGAAAAAAGATTATGGCTCATTAGATAAACAACTGACAGTCTCACCTTCTTTAATTGCAATTAACTATTAACTAATTAACAATTTTAAAAGAACAGATGTTTTAGTACCAAAAGCTCAATTGTGCTTGTTTGGGGACCAGAGGGAGAGAAAGTGTAGAGTATCAAAGTTAAGATTATACACCTTTATGTATAACAATATGTAGGTTTCATGCTTCTTTATTGAGGGTGGTGTAAAAATGTCATGTTTCCCCTAAATCATATCTGCTTTTTTTGGTGGTAGCAGCCATGGGAGCTGCATTGTGAACAGAACAATTAACTGTGCACATATCACCTGTCTGATCTTGTTCCCAGTCAAACAGGGCAAGGAAAAATAACAGTGGCTAACAGTGTTGTGTATCTAAATAGTGCCCTGATCATGCTTTCCATGATATTGAGTGGGGTTTTTTATATACTTGCTTTGAAAATTTTGAAAATTTTCTTTTTTTGTCATCTCTGCTCTGAATCGTCTCTTTGTGCTCCTTTGTCTCTTGGTGTCTGTTTCTTCCTTTAAATATCCAAGCATTTTAGTGAGGACACAAGAATTAGCACTGCAATATCTATGATCACACACATGTACATGTATAGATAGAATCATTAGACTACCAGGTTGGAAGTGACCTTAAGGATCATCTGGGCCATCCTATTTTGGAAAAAGCACAGCCTAGATAAGATGACCCAGCACCTTGTCCAGCTGAATCTTAAAAGTGTCCAATGCTGGAAACTCCCAACAGATATAAGTTTTAATTGTAAAAGTTGACTAAATATGTGGTCTGTGAGATTAGCGTTAATTCCTGTGATTATTTGAACAGTGGAATTCCAGCACAAAATTATGTGTTGCAGTAAAATGGACAGAAATACTCAGCCATTTTGCTGTCGTAAGAGTTGAGGACACAGTCTGTATCAAGGACAGTGAACTGGTGGATGTACACTTTTATTTCTAAGATACTATACTTGTAGTCTTGTGTGCACATCTCCAGTAAAAACAGCGTATTTGCATGATCTGTCAAATTACCATTAAGATCTGCAGGCACCCAAGTCTGGTCCATCTGCCCTGTTTTATAATGGAGAGATTTACTGATTTCTGTTTTTCACCATAAGATGCACTTTCTATACAGTTTTCTGCATTAATAACTCCTAAACTCCTTCTGGAAATAACATTCCTTGCTTTTCTCTGGATACTCACGGTCAATATTCTGTGCTGCTAAAGAATGTTGGCGTCTCAGTATCTTGATTTTAACAGTAACTGCATTTCTAAAACTCCATCCTATGTTAGAAGGTAGTTGACTTAAGCCAAATGAAGGTAAAAGCAAATCCTATCTGTTTACAAAATTAGTAAAAAGGGTTAGAAAGGTTTCTTAAGATTCAGATGTACAGAAAAGAGATGATGACCACAGATGTGTTATCAACATCTTCATCAATGACCTGCATGAAGGGATAGAGCGTACCCTCAGCAAGTTTGCTCAACTGGGAGGAGTGGCTGATAGACTGGAAGGCTGTGCTGCCATCCAGTGAGATCTGGACAGACTGGAGAGCTGGGCAAAGGCAAACGTCATGAAATTCAACAAGGATAAGTGTAGAGCCCTACAGCTGGGGAGGAACAACACCATGCACCTGTACAGCGTAGGGGTAGACCTGCTGGAAAGCAGCCCCGTGGAGGGGGACCTTGGCATCCTGGTGGACAAGAAGTTATCCGTGGAACAGCAATGTGCCCTCATGGCCAGGAAGGCAAATGGTATCCTCGGGTGTCTAAAGAAGAGTGTGGCCAGCAGGTCGAGGGAGGTTCTCCTCCCCTTCTACTCTTCACTAGTGAGACTACATTTGGAGTATTGTGTTCAGTTCTGGTCTCCCCCGTTCAAGAGGGACAGGACAATACTAGAGAGTCTCCAATAGAGAGCTACGGAGGTGATTAAGGGACTGGAACATCTCTCTTATGAGGAAAGGCTGAGAGCCCTGGGGCTGTTTGGCTTGGAGAAGAGAAGCCTGAGAGGGGATCTTATTAATGTTTACAAATATCTAAAGGGTGTGTGTCAGGTAGAAGGGGCCAATCTCTTTTCAGTCGTGCCCTGTGACAGGACAAGAGGTAATGGTGGCAAGGTGAAGCACAGGAAGTTCCACCTCAACACGAGGAAAAACTCCACTGTGGGAGTGACAGAGCACTGCAGCAGGCTGCCCAGAGAGGTTGTGGAGTCTCCTTCTCCGGAGACTTTCAAGACCTGCCTGTATCTGCTCCTGTGTGGCCTGCTCTGGGTGTTCCTGCGCTGGCAGGGGTTGGACTTGATAATCTTCAGAGGTCCTTTCCAACCCCTACCATTCTATGATGTGATGGTTTTAGGGTGCAGTTTAACTAGCATCAGTTTAATCTGCTTTTCCACAGAGCTGCCACCAGAAGGGGCAGTTCTGTATCTGGCTATTTCCCACCACTGAGTTTGTTGGTTTGGATTTAGCAGTTGTGTCATCACGGAATTAATCTCTTCCCTGAAGTGACCTGGACGAAAGCACCACAGCATCTGTACTGGACTTTTAGTGAAAACAATCTGGCACTGAGATCCTCATTTTCTTCTGCCACATGGATCCATCTGTGGGATTACTGAAATTCCAAGTCCCCACCCGCTAGGTGAACAGGACAATGTTCACTGAGTGCAGTGAAGTGTTATAACCAAGATGCCAAAAGGAGCACCCACTTGCCTGTTCCTTATGAGTCATCTCTTTGAACAACAAAGTTCACTCTTACATTGAATTCATCTGGTGTGAAACTAGGCTTGGTGTTAGCCACTTTATATGCTGACCCTCATATCCCACGCAAACAATATCAGTAAACCACGTAAATCAAGGTAAATACTTCAAAGCAACACGCTTGCAAGGCTAATGTATGTACCTCACTATTCACTCTTGACAATTGACTGTTAGGTCCAGTTTCATGAATATGAATTATAATGGATTCAGGCAAGCTCTGGTTTAAGGAGATTTTGTGTTTATAATCCAAGATATATGAAGGTTTTACAGATGTAGGAGGGGATACTGTTATACAAGGAAATTTGCCTCAGGACATTCTTGTTAATATTAAATGATTTTTGAAAAATTAATTTTTATGAGATTAAATACTAGAAATCATTTGTCTTCTGCTACTTAAATGTTATACAGACTTACTTTTGTCTCATGAGCTTAACTGAAGAGAATAAGATAGCATTACTTATGGTAAAATTCCTAAAAGAAAAATCTGGGCTGAAACATGAAGCTATGGCAAAATGTTTTATTTTATTGATATATAGACTGCCTTACTTTACAATTAATGGAATCTTACAGAACTTGGTATTTTAAAATCTTAAAAGGTCAAACATGAAGTCTCTTGGGTAGAAAATAAAAAGCTCATTACTTAAATATCTGAAAGACAGTCACTTCAGATAATTGTTTGCCAGAAGCAATAGATCTTGTGAAAATAATGCTTTGTAATGTTACCTTATCTTGTGCTTGGAAGCAACTGCATATTTTTTCACTTTCTGAGAAAGACTTCAGTTGAGCTCATTTTGCTCTTACCTTCTGTCCAAATGAGAGAGGAGTGATTCTAATGCATAAAGTAGAAGTTTATTGCCAAAGATGTCAGGGTTTGTAGACTATTACTAAGGGAACTATATAACAGGACAGGAGCACAAATCTCTTAAGAGTAGACTTGAATTAAATAGAAGAGCTGAAGCTCCACTGGACAAGTTCTTAGAGGCTTACAAATTTATGAAGATTTAAAAGCAGTGTTTTGCATAAAACAGCTAGTCAGTTTGGCCGTGGTGTTATCAGCTGTGTATTACTTCATCTCTCAGTCATTGGGTATTGCTGTGCAAGCTGGCTTTTATTCAGGTAAAAACAGAAAAAAATACGGGAGGGCAGATCATTTTTATAATTACACACACGTATATGTGTAAAGGAACACACACAGGCCTAGTGATAAAATCATACCATCTCTGGATTACATTGGTGATTATACTTCAGGCAACATCCTAAGTCTTTTCCATGGTGACACCGGTACAAATGAGATGCCTTTTATGAACAGCATTACCTCTGAATGAGCATAAAATGCTGATGTAGTGGTCTGAGCCGAATCTGTTGGTTTGTAGATGAAACTTTAAGGAACTGAGCTTTTCTTGTGATGTTAATTAAAGTACAAGGACTGAATTTTCCTGTCAGCTTTCATCTGTGAAAATTATTCCTTCTTTCTAAACTCAGAATATCCTGAATAAAGATATGCATGCAACAAAACTTATCTCCTTGAGATTGTGTTTTGAGAGGATGAAGTTAGGTATTCAGAAGATTGAATTATTTTGCAATGTCTTGTTTCTGTCTGATGTTTGCATGTAAGAGGAGAATGTTATGCTGTGTTGGTTTGTTAATAATCCAGTAGGGTATTTTTAATTATTTTTAACAGCTTACACAGCCCAGAATACCTCCAGTCATGTATGCTAATTTATGAATTTGGTATTTAAATTCCTACTTAAAGTGCTTCTGTAGAATTGTGACTGTTCAGGCTATGGGAAAAGCTGCTCCCCCCCTCTAGTTTCAGCATAAATATTTGATCTGTAGCTGCTAAAATTAAAGCACAATATAAATAGTAAGTGTGTTTTTCAGGTTACCATTTCCATTCATTAGTTTGTAATCTAGGCATCGATTATTACTTGGGGTTCTTGCAGTCTTCTCTGTGAATCTTTCCTTTCCTCTCCTTTGAATCTAAATTTTTGTTACTGAGTTTCCTGATGACCAAGCCTACAGAGGAACATGCTTTCACCTGCAGAACAGGAGGATGACTTCTAACATGCTCTTCACCGTTATGAGAACAGACTTTCGTCAGATTCACTGTATGACCAAATGCAAAATATTTTGCTGAATGACTTACCTAAAAGACTTCCTAATATGCTTAAAATTGGATAAAGCTCAGAGTAGAATAAGTCATTTTCTATCAGATTTTTAAAGGCTGGATTTATTTCTTGCTTATTAACAGGTAACCAGAAATATTCTTTATGCTCAGAGTGTATTTATCATACTAGATACCATCAAAAATAGAGCAGTTCAGTGTGGGCTTCGTAGTCTAAATAGTTGAGCTTCCAAGTATTCAAAAGGTCTAAGTAACATGTTGTATAACAGACATAATCTGCTCATACTTGCCCTTCCTCATGCATGTTTTTGTTCCTAGCTTAGGCAATGAGCGAATATGGTTGTGGATTTCTCTTTTATGGCTGAAAAGTTGCCACTTTCCATGACTGGAATCTGTTTATTACATACTTGCTCAGTTATATTATGGAACCTTAGCCTTTCAGGAGTCTCTAACTTCTCCAGTACTAAATTTCATGTAGACACCTGAGTTGATGAGAGGTAAGCAAACTTGCATCCAAGCAGAGACACTTTTTTGAGTTTATTTTTCTTAAGCAGCAGCTGTGCACTGCTTCCTTAAAAATATAGTAAATATTTTAGACCCATGTAAAATAGTGTACTGTATTATACTTTCATACCTTAAATCTATTTTATGAAGCATTTACCCTTTCTCCATTTACAGTTCAGTGTGCATTTGAGAACTGTATGGTTCAGAATTGATTCTTTGTAAGCAAAGGCAGTCTTCCTAGTATTAGAGCAGCATTTTTTTCTAGTGTTTTCCAGACATCTTTCCAGTTAGAATAAATAAACCTATAATTTGAGCTAAAGAATTGTCCTTGGATTCACAAATAAGAATGGTATGCAGACACTAATTTCATGGGTGAAAAATTTTTATTGCTCATTATCTCCTCTCAGGTTACAGTAGTGTAAGAAATGAAACACCATAATTGAAGTCAATCAATGAGAAAAGAAATCATTTTCACAGAACTGCAAAAGTGAAGCTGGTTTCAGCCCTTTATCAGTATGGATGTTTAGATCCATATGTTCAGGCTTACTGATTACAGTGTTCTTTTTACACATCAGCAAGCTTATTTTACTCCTTTATTGTATATTGACTGAGCTTTAAAAAGTGCAAAGGACTTAAGAGCCTCCAAGACTATGAATGTTTTACTTGCACAGGAAAATGATCTATTGAGCCAGCAAAACGTGTGTCATGGAGAGAGTTGCCTGTTCAATACTCTTGCACAGGTTAGAAGTCTTAGGAAGTACTGGGTTTGTGCTGGGTTTTTGTGTTCGGTGGTTTGTTTTGGTTTGGGATTTTTTTTGTGTTGTTTGGTTTTAGGTTTTGGGTTGAGTTTTTTTCATTGTTTGTTTTGTTGTTTTGATTTTTTTGGGGGGTAGTATGAACACAAGTAACAAATTTCACAAATATTCATAAATATTTTAAATGTAAACAGATGTGGGGACAGAAAAGTAAGTGGGGACAGGAAGCACTGATCTGTACGTGTTTCCTTCTAGAGCAAAATAGGTTTAATTAGAGTTTCTCAATTCTGTGTAAGCAGCAAAGCTGGCAAACTTTCTATATAGTATTTGACCGAGAGAATGATTATTTATTGGTAATAGTGCTTCATCTTTGTGGTATGTGTCTGTATTGAATGTTAAATTCCCAGGTTAGATATTCATGCATGTAACAATTGACAGTACAGTTCATTGCTATGATATGAACAGGCAAGGGAGTAATTAAATATTTACCAAAGTCTGCATTTCAGTTGAGTTGTGAAGATGTCCAGAGATTCTTGCTTTATTTTGGCGTATGTACAACGAATTAGGGAGCTCTTGCAATAATTTGGTAGAAGGAGACAGATTTATTGAGGCCATCAGTGTTTCCCAAATAACAATTATCCTGCAGCTTATAAATGTATTTGGTTTATGCCAAAGTTCTTTGGTGTGATCGTTAAATCTTGGCTTCCTTACAAGCCCTTGCAAAACAGTATTTTGTGGTAGGTGGTTACGTATCAAAAGGAAGTTTCAGAGTAACTTTCTGGTTTTTGACTTGGTGCTTTATACCTTGAATGAATAAAATGTGTACGATCAAGATGACACACTCTCATTCCAAAGGTTAATGTGTCTTACTGCTTTTTCATAGCTATGAGTTTGTAGGTACTATATATATGGAAGCTAAGTTCTTAAGGAGTTCACCTTATTGCCTGGCTTCATATGCAGGCTGCTGTCAGTCATGTAGTACTTCCCTTCCAGACCTAAAACTGCCTTGAGTTTTTGCTGTTCATGTTGAATACATGTATTATTACATGTATTACATCTGGACTCCAGATGTGGTTGACTAATACGGCTTTTCTACAGCTGGTACTGGAAGGCAATCAATAGTAGAGTTAAATTCAATTGTAACTTTGTTTTCTAAGATGAAGGAACTCTATGGATATAGCTCACCATTAGAGCAAATTGGTAGTATTCCAGTTTTGCTTTATATTTGCTGTGGTAAGAGGTACAAATTACATTTTGAAGGGCAAAATTTCAGAAGTGTGAATACACTTGCAGTGAGTGACACATTTTTGCCACATCTCCCATCACTACTGGGGGGCTCGTGCCATTGTTGTTTTTCATTTTAGATTCTATCTCATTCCAGACATTTTATTTGCTTTTGTCAGGTAATTTCATGTGCTAACAGCTGTTCTGAATTGCTTTGTTAAATGATTGTTTCTACAATAGAGTTATTGACGTGATAAATCAATCACCAATTTTTTTCCTTATTCCAGTGGAATACCATCTGACTGTCTTATCATCAGGAGTTTAATGGAAAACAACAAAAAAATAGGGTTTATGACAAATTGTTCTTTCGGTATATTACTGTATGGTTTTTTTAATATGATGTTCTGACTGAATTGTATCTGAAAACTATATCTTTGGAGTACAGAATATTAAAACAAATTCAACTAAACTTCCACATTTTAAAAATTACTTAGCTTTTGTAATACAGCTCCTATTTAAATGTGTTCTGTAACCTTTTGGTCATAGCCTCAGATTTTGAGGGCATGCATTTTTATGTAGTCACTTTTCAGAAAAGTGGTACACTTGAAAAATACTGCTTGTGTCTTTTTAAGACTGCAACAAAAAAAAAAGGATAATGTCTGGCAGTGGTTAAGTGCGATTTGCTCTTTTGTTTTGTTTTGGGGTTTTTTTTGTAATTTATCTTAAATATTACCTGCTGGTAATCTTCATTTTGACAAAATTTGACAGACAATCACTTAGTCACTTTTGCCAGTTTGTCTTCCCTTGCCTTCAGTCACTCACCAATCCCTTGCATTTATTTATCTCAGCAGTCACTTGCAGGGTGGTGATAGAGAGGGATATGGGAGAAAGGGAGAGTTGTGGTAACAGAGTTTCAAGGGTTGAGTATAATTAAAGGTGGAAAAGAAAGGGAGAAGGCTCAGCAACCTAAGGTACTGAGGTTTCATAACTTGTTTTCATGTTTATGCTCACTGGCATACGAGTGGTGAGGATTCTTGGATATTGAGGTGTTCAGGTGGGGTTTTGAAGAAGGTGGCAGGTACCATCTTTTCACAACGAATTTTGGATATAGAAGCCTATGAGATAAGCAAGATATCTCTGTGATTTCTGTGAGAGAGGAGCTTTATTTAGACAACCTTCTCATGCTTTGTCAAACTTCATCTCCTTTCTGGAGGAACGCTTGTCAGAGGGAGGCCGTTCCTTTCTGCTCTTTCTCTAGTACAGCCAGGAGCTGCTACAGCTACAGTTGGTAGCAACTAGAATGTGAAATGGAAATACTGAAATACAACATTCACATAATATTAATAACTTTCCCAATCATGTAGTCAGCAAAGTAGTCTGTAAATTACACTATTTGCAAAGATTACAGCTTAGTCTTGTACATCTTTACATTTATCAGTTAATGTCTAAAATCAATCTCATTCAAGAGAAGTAAACATGTTTTGAATGATCAAATAGCATGTAGGTTGTCCAAAAAAGGCATTGGAGATCCCATTACATGGTTAAGGTTTTTAGAAGAATGGCCCTCCAAATTACGAAGCTGTCAGTTTGCTGGAGAGAGACTGTTACTGCATGACTGGATTTGGCTCACTGTTGTCAGTGCTTGATTGAACATAGCAATGCAAACCATGATTTCTGTCTGCTTAGATGTTCAAGACTTCCAGATAAAACCACAGGATTTTTAAATTGCAGTTTACACAACGTGTTCTCAGAGTCCTTTTACCTTTCTAAATAGTGACTTAATTTTAGTGGCAGTTACAGGTATCTCACTTGTGTGCCATCCACAGAAAACACTATTCAGAAAGTGGAGCTGAGGCTGACTGCTCAGTATGGGACCTCCACCAGGTCATGTTTCTGTGAGTCTGGAAACATGCAAAAAGCAAAAGAGACAGTTCCATACTTTTTGGTATACGTATTCTGTTTGTGTAGCCAACAGTACTACATTGTGTACCTGAAAGCACCAGGAAACCTTATTTCTGAACAATTCAGATGTTTGTTGGCAGTAATGTCTTTTCCATAGCTGCTTAGGGAGGTGTGGAGTTTATGTAGTTGCAGCATCAGAAGAACAATACCAATGTTGATTAAATCTGTAACGAGTTAGACCCTTTCTCATAACCAGCTTAGAAAAATTCAGTTTTTCTACAAACTGCTAACAACACATCCTATAAGGCTGGCTTCCAGTCTAACAGGTAGACATAAACCCAAAGAGAAGCTATTTCAGCTAAATTAGGCGTAGTGCATGTAAACAAGAGGGAGGAGTCAAGGAATATCTCTTCTGTTTCTGTTCTGTGATACATTGCTGCATTGCTCCAACTTTGGGTTTTTTTGCCAAAATTAAAAATTTAATTAAATACCTGTGTAATTTGAAAGTGGCATTTTTTGCCAAAACATTTCTACTAGCTCTATTATAGACCTACTACTTGCAGACTGGGGAAATGTTTCAATTTCTTTTTGGTTTCAAAGATTTGCATTTTTTTTTCTATATGGTCTGTTGTATACTCACACTATGGTATTATTAGCTAATACTTGCTTTTCACCAGATAATTTTCGGCTATTACCCTGAAGAAAGCACAGCAAAGGAAAAGAGTGCACACACATAAAACTAGCTTTTGAAAGCTAGTTGATACATAATGAAAAGCATCTACCGGGTCAGTGTGCCACCCCTCAATAGGACATAAATAGGTTCATTTAAGGTTATGAAGCTCATTCAGTCATTTTTGGCTCTGTTGATGTCCAGAGTTCTGTCACTAACATTTCATGGAATTCTGTCATTAAACCTTGTTTAGTCTCAGAAATGGTACAAACAATTTCTGCCTTATTTTTGAGATAGCACATTGTGCTGCTTAGTCCTAACTATTTGTTAGTTGCTGTATTTCTTCTTTCATTTATAACCATCATTTCTCCAAATACCTTAATGACTCCTCCACAGTTAAAGAATCAGCCTATTCTCTTTGTTTACAGCATATTCTGTAAGAATCCTGCTAGTAGAAGACCAAAAGCTGGTCAACACACACATAAATTGCTTGAGGCTGATTAAAGTTTGTTTGGGAGTGAAGGGGAGGGGAAGCAAAGGAGAAGGGTTGTTTGTTGACTTGTGGGTATATTCCTGTTTGAGTTGAAACAGACTTTAGGGAAAAAACAAAAACCATAAAAAAAGTCAACAAAAAAAACCCCAAATAAACAAACAAGCAAAACCTAAGAAGAGATGAAGTCGTCATCTCGCTCTATGAAATACCTAGTGCTAGTGAGGATACCACAATCATTGCTCGGTTGTTATCTTCACTGTTAAAAATTTAAACTTGGCATCTTTTCCAAATTGCTTTAGCTTTGCTGTCTTGTTTGGCTTGCTTGACATTTTTGGCTGATAGATGTCTATACTCTTTATTGATTTTTGTGAAATACATTAAAATTCTGCATCACTGAATTTGAAACATTCTAATTGTACCTTCACCTTCAAAAAGATTTCAAAGGGAGCAATTCTCTGTTATATGCTTAGCTTGGAAAAGGAGCCTGTGGAAAGAGGACCATTGTTACTGTGGACAGTAATCCCCTACATAACAAATGTAATGCTGAATAGCAAATTGAGTTCAGCTACCCGTGTGTGGCAAGGGAAAAATCTCAAACCACAACAAAGTTCACTCACCCAGATCACTGTGAGTGTTCAGTCTGGGGCACTACTGCAGTCAACTTACTTTATCTGTTGTTTCACAATAGTTAACAATGAATAAAAATTAAAGCAGTTGGTTTGACACTGTCTGGTGAGGTTCTCTAGTATTATTGATAGAGAAGGAAAGAATAACTAAAAATGAAAAGGTTTACTTGTTTTTCCTCTGTGTTTTGGAGTGTAGGGGGAAGGAATTGGGAGAAAAGAAATTAATCCTTTTTCTCTCTCTGTCAATGTAGTATGAAGTGGGTTTGGTTCATTCCTTACTTTTAATAAATGTGAGATAAGTATAATTGAAAATGAGGTTTGGGCTTTGGCTCTTCTCCAAAAAAAAAAAAATTTTGTCTTTTTGGGGCTGCTTCTTTCTTTACCTGGTAGCAGGATGAAGAGGATAGTAATTCTGCAGGAAAGGTTCTGGGGACAAAAGATAAATCAACGATGTACTATTGCAAAAAACCCTCAGTCATCGCTGTAGGATGTGTGAGGAAGGAGTATGGCTTGTAAAGCATGAGAAATAATCCTTATGCTGTTGTCAGCATTTGCAAGGCCTCAGCTGTGCCCAGTTTAGGATTCTACATTTGAGGTGTGGGCCAACTTGAGGTGAACCAAATGAAATTGATGAAATTTATCAGAGGTCGAGGAAATGGGGTTAATATGTTATATTGTAAAGAAGGAAAAGACTTCAAGCATGGTAATAAGAGTTTAAAGGTGTAAAAGTCTGCTATATAATAGCCTGTTCTCAGAAGCTGTGGAAGAAAAGGAGTAATAGTTTTCAAATGTGGGACGGACATAAGGAGGAGACCAGTGGTGAAGGTAAGTGATGGAAGAGTGGGATGAAGCAGTGGGATCTTTAGGAACAGATCAGGGAAACATCTGTCTTGAGACAGGCAAAGCTGAATCTATCCTGAGGCATGTAAGTTGTATGAGAGTCTTAAAGATCTTTGGATTGGATCCTAATTTACAACTTTGATGTAGATTTTATTATTTAGCATAAATGGTATTCAGCTATACATTTGGATTACTTAAATCTTCTGGTTCTCAATGGCTGTAGTAAGCAATATATGAAGTTTCTTACTGCTAAGAAGTAGTCCTGTTTCTGCCCTGGATCTTGTCTCAGCCTTGGTGTTCTTTGCCTAGATATATATATATATATATATGGAAAACAGAACACGCAGGGTCTCAATCTCTTTTTGCGCCACTGTTAA
>JAAGNO010028817.1:25271-43208 GCA_033439905.1 Ceryle rudis
CAATCTCTTTTTGCGCCACTGTTAACTAATTGCATCTCTGGGGATTTACTTCCCTCTTTACCTCCATTTGAATACTCATAATTTGGTCAATATGACCTTGTATTTGAATGAATCCTCTGTTTCACCTTCTGTATGTGAGTTAGAGGTTGGTCCTTCCAGTATTTTGCTGTTAATGCTGTTGATTCATTACTCCCCTGGCTGAGGGGCTGGCCAAGAAGACAGAAAACTACTGACCTGTTCATCAAGAGCAAATCTGGCTCAGTGTAAGTTATTAAATGACTAGAACTTGTTGACCCATTTAATGTCTGCCTGATTCCCAAGGCTACCATTTCCATCTTCAAATGAAGGTCGCTTATGAAGCATGCAATTATAGTGGCAGGAGTAAACCCGCACCTTTCTGTCATCTCTAAAAAAAAAAATAAAATGAAAGCAATGCATTGATTTTATAGCATGAGAAGTTATTTTATGCACTGGCAGTGATTAAATGCTCTTTAAAATTTAGATCCTAAAGAGTTTTCTTTACATAGTGAATGTTTTTACTTGTATATTAACATTTTTGGGTTTATTTTTAATTTGTTTTCTGTAATGCTTTTTCTCAGAGACTTTTACTGACTATTTAGAATACTGAGACGTGTAATTGTCACAAGTGCAACAGCTCTGCAACTGCTATAGGAAGATTGTAGTACTTTTGAAATGTCACCAGCATGCTAAATCAGTGTTATTTTTCGCTGGCTGTTGGGAAAGTAAATAAAAATCCAGAGACTAGAAGAGACGGATGCTTTTTTCCTAATGATACCTTTGCTATAAAAATGTTTCTGTTATAATTAAAATGTTTTGGGTTTTTTTTCTATTATATTCTGTGTAGTACACAGAAATACTTTATGTTCTATTTTAAATGTTTGGGATTTTTGTAGAAAACTAACAAAAAACCCCACCACAATGTGGCCATATGCACTTTTTTCATCAGCACAAGGTGAAATGCCCAGATGTAGTCACTGCTTTTAGATATAATTTTTTTTTTTTTTTTTTAACACAGAACCCTAAGTTGTAGATTTCAACTACTGAAAGCAATGGAGTTTCCATATGTATTTTTTTTTTTAAATCAGAAGTCTGTTTCATAGCAGCTTTCTTATCATAGCTGTAGCTTGGACTCCACTGTAAAAGCAGTAATTTGTCTTTTCTTTCAGAGGACTGGAAAAATTGAAATATCAATATTTCTGAGGAAATCTGTGGAAGGGACGATGTTTGTTTCTGCAATTGTACCCTTTTCAGGCTAGTTAAAAAAAACTGTTACTAGCTGAATGAGTTCTACACAGTTAATTGAGACCGTATCAACTGATAGCAGTTGACATTGTTTCTTACCAAATTGCTGAAAATATTTCCTGCCCTTTTTGTCCCTGAGATAAGATATTCTGCTGTATGTCTTTTCACAGGACCTGTTGTTCAGTGTGTGCGCTCTCAATATCATCTCCACCATTGTCTGTGCTTTGGCAACAGCAATGTGTTGCATGCAGATGGTTTCTTCTGATCTTCTGCAAATGGTAAGTATGTTTCGGTGACAACACACAATATTGTCGAACGTAACATGTTGTCTGTGTGTTTTATCATTTATACCTACTCTTTGCTTATAAACTTAAGCCTATTTCCATGTCTTTATGCAGTGTTAGAATGTGTGTACATGGCTGTATTTATCTGCATGCCTCTGTATTAATATAGCTTGCAGGTGTATACGGTATGAATAGCTGGTGTGTTTTTAAAATGTTTACATATTACAGTCAGGATTTTGTAGTTGGAAGTATGTTATTTTTGTTAATGAGGTTATTAGCACGGTTCGGTTATATATGCATGTTAAATTTTCTGTCATTACAGATTCATTGTCTTCAGTTTCCATGTTGTCTAGAGCAATCACTTAGCTTTGAGATACTATTTTTCACTACTATTCTGTTACGAGAGCTATGGGTTCAAAACTAGAACTTCTCACAGCTCTATGCCAGTAACAATGCTTTCATATGTTCAGCATCAGAGTAGCACTTGTGTTTAAAACAAGAGGAAAAAGAATCATTAGTCTTCTGCGTAGCCAGCTGCATTACAGGATACCGGCTTGTTTTGGCTGGACAAAGACAGCTTTCCTGTCCCAAGTGAGTGCTGTGATTCCCAAGGTTTCAATGTTTAAAAGAAACAATTTTAAATCCTTGTATTTTGCAGGCCATGTATACTGTTTCTAAACCAGCTCTGTTACTGGCTAATCTAGAAAAATGCCTTCTGTTTAATAAGAGAGGGCGAGTACTACACAAACTTAATACCAGTCATTAGTACATGTCTTGTATTTTAGAAGTTTGCATAGACAGAACACTGGCCCAGAAATCTAGCTGCAAACGATTTGCACAGCACAGAGATGTTGCATAAGCTGCCATACAGGCACATGGTTAATAAAAAGAACCAAATTATATATACATATACACACACGCATACTAGCTGCCATGGATATTGATTTGAGTTGAAGTGCAAGAATTACAGATAAGGCTATTCTTTTTAGACGCGTGTTCCAATCACTGGGTTACAAACTTAGGTAAAGAATATCTTCAATCTGTGATAGGGTGTTTATTTCAGATAGTGGTGGATATAGTAAGTTAGGCACATATTTCTACATAATGCCTAAAAATGGTACATAAATAATTTTTTCATATAGCACTGTGTATTCATATTGTGTATAGAGGCTTGTAAACAATACTTATTTAATAGCCTTGTTTCGGATGTCAAAGAGAATTGACAAAAATAATCATTTCAGCTGATGACACGTTTTAAACATTAAAGCAATTTCATCGTATTGCGGGTATTTTTTCTTTTCATACACTTCCGCAACATTTGCCACAAGAATGCCCATTGACTAAAGATCTTCTTCACCTTGTAGTGATGACAGGAAGATGAAGTAATTGTTACACCTGGAAAGATCTGTCTAGTGTAACAGTAGTAGCAGTGATGAAATGTAGCCACATATATTTCAAGAATCTTAGCCTACACTTAATTTGATGGTATTTAGCAGTTAAGAAGAATAAAAATCTATAGATGACAATGAACCAAGAGTGACATTAAAGTGCTTTTGACAGCCATGTGCAAGAACCAGTAATCTCAAAAGGAAGTCAGATACCTTAAAAGCACATAATTTTATTTTGGCCACTTCACTTCTTCCCTAAAATTCTTTCTTTTAGCACCTGGCAATGCTGCCATTATGTCAACTTGCTTTTCCTTCCTGTGCTTTGTGCTTCCAGCTTTTTGCCTTCTGGCTTAGTTGTCCTTTCTCCTGCCCTTTCAGCTCCACTGACAAGAATTTTCTTCCCTCTCTAGAGAAGAGAATTATATCTTTCTTTCTGCTTATTCCCAGAATTTTCTTGTTTATCCTTAAGTTTTTCCCTTTCTTTTCTGAGGTTGCTGAGACAGATTTCCATCAGGCCTAAGTGAGCATAACTTCCCTGGGGCTACAACTGACTTAGAGTAGCTGAACTCTCACTTGAGGAGTTCTTTTCTTTCACTATTGTCCCATGATCTGTAGTTCCCTTTTGCTCTACTGCAAATAGAAATCTGATTTACTTCCTTTTTTTCTTGCTTGTTAATGCTTAATTTGTGCTATTTCTGCTCTTTGCAGGGCTGTACCTTGCTAGATGTTTAAGATAGCAGCAGCAAGAAATACCACCCCTCTTTAGATGAAAATATTTTAATTATTGTGGTGATTCTTTTACTCTGATCTTAGAGTATTCAAGAGCTACGTAAGTGCTTCTTTAGGATGCAGAGACATAAAAACATAGTTCCTAGCCAGCAAAAGCATGATGCAATAGGGAACATCCTCCTCTGACATCATTAGGTTATCACTAGCTCATCAATTTTGTGATTCGTGCACTGTGTTAGTGTTCTTGTCTCAGAAATGAATCATTTAGAATGGTGTGCAAATTGTAAATAATTTCAAGTTTTCTTCTGGCACGAAACTGGTTTGTGTGCTTTATTACCTAGCCACATAGAGCTGGTCTATAATAACAGAGAAAATCCACAACCATGTTTCATGGGTATCTGCTTTCTTGCTAACTTTTGCATACAGTGACTATCTGATTCATATAAGCAAACTGACAGTATTTTATTGGAAAATGCTACCTTCTGATCTACCAATCCTTTAGTAAAAATGCTCTGAAAAATATAAACACAAGCTGTCCTGTAAGCACAGATTAAATTTTCCAACCAAATGTGAAGGGTGGGCGTTTTTTTGTTAAACACAATCCCACCAAACAAACATTTATTTTCAAGCATTTCAAGGACAAAATATTGCAAACTATTTTAGTTTCCTTTAGTTTTGCTTTCATACTGTCCTATAGGACACAAAGCCATATTTTCCTGCTTCATTCCTTTTTTGAGTTGACTGTTTCAGAAAGTACCCCAAATTTTTAATCTGACTTTAACCTTTCTCACTCTATTAAATACACACTGTTGCTCTGGAAAAAAAATAAAAATCTCCCAATTGTAATAAAGCTGCAAAAGTAAGTGATACCGCAGTTAAAGACTGAAGTAGCATTTCTTATGTGTCTCACGACTTTAGACAGTTTAAGGCTGCATTCCATTACAGGGCTTCTCAGAATTGTTCTTTCTGTGTACACACCCCTCCAGCAGATAAATGAGAATCAAATCTGCTTATATCAAGGTTCTGTAATGTGAAGAAACATCTCTTAATAACCAGACTGTCACTTCCATGATACTTATTTTTTGCCTGAGGCAGTTTCAGTTTGCATCTTGTCTGATGAATGGCTACTGCAGAAATCCACTGTTTTCTTCAAAAGGTTGCTGCCTGAATTAAAGAGATAAAGACATTAACCCCACTGTGGCCAAGCTAAAACATGAAGTACACCTATTCCAGTCCTTCTTCCACTCCAAATATGTTTATACTGTACTTATCATAGAAATACTGGCACTGACATCATTCAGTGTTTTCTGATTTTATGACCATCAGTGTTAATTACTGTTCTTCATGTTTTATGATATCTAAACCAATCTGTTATTTTGTAAAGGAAATAAGGTAGCGATGACACATCCAAGTTACGTCATTTAATTACTGATTTCATCAGCCATAATAATAATTCAGTGTGTCATTAACAAGAGGTTTTAGTTCACATTTCTACTCAAACACCTCAAATAAAGCACTGCTGTATGAGGCTAATGTCTTGATGACATTGTTTAGCCCCTTATCCCAGGGAAATAGTAATAAAAAACCCCTTCAGGATGAAGCTTTGTATTAAGTGAGAATTGATCTTAAGTTATTGCATATTTTTTATTATTTAGCCTAATCATATCAAA
The DNA here is from genome assembly GCA_033439905.1 of Ceryle rudis. Taxonomy (NCBI): domain Eukaryota; kingdom Metazoa; phylum Chordata; class Aves; order Coraciiformes; family Cerylidae; genus Ceryle; species Ceryle rudis. The sequence continues at coordinate 30,606 of JAAGNO010028817.1, forward strand.
ACCTAAATATTACATTTGGCACAAAACTCCCTTAAAGGTACTGTAAACCCCAGATGACCTTTTAGAAGTATGCATTGTGAATGTTGTACATCCGTAGAAAAGTCATGAATGAAAATATTCACCTCATCCTCACCACAATTAAAAATGTAAAATGGAAACTTTACTGTGGGAAAGCTTTTGACATTTTTAGAAAATGTACCACTTTCTATTTCACAATTTATTGGTAGAAGAAGAAGATTTAATATGTAAGACTATTGAAAATATGATGAGTACTTCAAGAAAGATGCAGTGTCACAGACCAGTCCCTCTGAGACCACAGAGCTAATGGCTTGTGATGGTTATAGGAACAGCAACTGGAAACAGTGGAGCAGAAAAATTTGACTCTGTTTTCCTTACCAAAATTCTCTTCTGTGTTGCCAGTTAGAAATTAGCCATGATCCTTCTGGTTTTGCAGACAATTAGTATCTACATTTCCCTCCAGGAGATACTGATTCCAGTGTTTCAGAAAAGGAAAAAAGCAGCCTGTCCAGGAGGGGGACAGTTAATTGAAGACAGAATTATAAACCCAAGTATATTGCAAAGAGCTTTTACTATAGATGACATGCCAATATTTAATTATATGCAATTGGAAATTTTTCTTTCCCATTCCCAAGAATGGGATGATTTTTATAAAGGACATACAGAGACTGAAATGGGGATAATGAACCCTGGAGTCTCCAAAGGACTCTTTTCAAAGTTAGACAGTTAATTTATTAAATGTAATGTGTAAGGCAGAGGTAATTACATGTGGATATGGGAAACACTCTAGATAAGAAGATTCCCTTTGAGTGCTAGTCATGTACTGATGTATGACAATTACTGGTTTAGATATGTCACAGTTGCTAAGCAGTGAATCCCAGCACTGTCCAGTGCTCATCATCTGCAGAGTATGTAAAATAGAGGGTGACTTCTGTCGATGTTTAGTGGGGATGTCCCATACCTGGATTTACTGATGAAGAAGGTTTTTAGTGTCAGATGTCAGGTTAGAAGGACTTACCATATTGTATCCAACTGGGTAACAGTTTAATCGGAGAATTGTGCTGAGAGTTCTTACCTGACGCTTCTTCAGTTCTCTCTGTCTGTTTGTTCATTGAGGCTCCTCTGTCAGTTTTTACTTCAGTACACTCAAATTATTCAGAATATACATAATAACCTCCAATCATTCTGGTTGCTTCAGTGACCAACTTTTAGATGACTTCTCAGTCATTTGATCTGACAGTAAACAAGGAGAGTGAGATTTACAGTCTTACTCCTATCTATATATTGGTGTTTATTTCACCTTGAAGAGCTAACAGCTGAGAGAAGAGTTCTGTTACTCTACAAAGCACTGCCTCTTCACTGGGAAGTGACACATATATGTCTTGCTACAGGTTCTAAGCTTTGCTGGGAAGGTCACTGGCATCCAGCCCTACATCAGTGGCTGTGTGGAGTTCTTAGTACTGTGGCATATGGACCCTTGAGCATAATTGCATTTTCAGAAAACTTTCACCTCTTCTACTCCTACTGGAAGTGGTGTACTTCTAACATTTGTGTTTCTAGTTCTCTGCTTGCTACCAACTTGCTGCTGATGCCATGGCTAGCTTCTGTATTGAACTCAGGTCCAAGAAGTGGGCACAAACCTGCAGCATTGTACAGCATTCTTGTTTACTCTGCTGCAGCCAGATAGCGTGTTTTATTCTCTCGTAACTGCAAGCCAAATAACAAATTAAGTAGTCCTCAGTATGAAATAAAGATGAAGGCTGTTTAAATCAGGCTGTTTTAACTCTGCCAAAGTTAGGTGTGCCCAATTAAAACACAAAAAATTCTGTGTACCTATGTGCGTTACATTGCACGTCAGTTTAGGACATGCTCTAATCTAAGGATAATGTCTATTAAGTATCAGGCATGTTCCAGAGACTCAAGTAAAGCTGTCCTTAGTCCAAGGATGAGAATAAACCTCCGTGTGTATAATAGTTTGAATGCCAAGCTTCAAACACAATGTTGGATATTACCTAAAAGAAGAACATGAATTCTAGATCTGTATTTCATTGCCTGACAGATTTCTGAAAGCTTCCAGCATCCAATAGTTCCAGGTGGTCAACAGAAACTGTTAAGTATTTGGGATTTCCAGAGCGAGCAGATATTTGTTTACGCCTAGTAAATACGTTCGAAGTATCTATTGATCGCTATAAAGTTATGCAAAACTTTTAACACAGCATTTACCAGTGGTGCTGTTAGCTGTTTGTCCCTGTCTGTAACCATTTTCTATCCATTGCTTCTGCAGTGACTATTGGTTTAATCCCAAAAGCCTGGCTAGGAGACCCGCTGTGTGAGTTGTTCCATAGTGTGAGCTACAGTTTTAGAAATGACACTGAATACAACTTGATCTTGTTTATACTTGTGACCAAACAGGCCACCCCCATTTTTGGTTTGGCAGTTCTTGTCACTGTCAATCCTACTTGATAGCAGATTATTTAGTAACTACTGTCTTCTAATACTAAAAACGTGTGTTTCCTTGTGAAAGCTTTTGTCAGTGTTCCTCTGCTTAGTCCAGCTGTTTGCGTTTTTTTACTGTGTCTTTTCCTTACTTATGGACTTTGTATTAACTCTTTGCCGAACCTCTGCCAGCCTTCACCATTTGAGACTAACCCTTAAAAACTTTAAAATACATTTTCCTGTAGGAAGAAAGAACTTTTGCAGGCTAGTAGAAATTTGTAGCTGGAGGGTAGTATGGAATAAGATATGATATAACTCCCAATTATTAGCTTTCCAATTTTTTTTTCTCAAGGATATCTGTTCTTTGTGATAATCCCTTATATTTTCTATTGTTTCATTTCCTGCTAGTCTTCCTCTTACAGCCTCTTTCACTTTAATTTCTGTGCCTTCCAGCAGGATGATATCACACAGGTAAACTGTTGTTTATAAACACACCACCCCCACCCCCAAACATGCATCCTTCATGTCCATTTTGCCATTCATTTTCAATGTTGGTGTCACAGAGTTCGTTGCCATGATTTGTATTCACAGTAAAGGTTCTTGAAAGGGATGCAAGTGCTTCTGTTGTTAAATGGAACTGCATCTAAACATTAGGTCTCTTCCTTCTTGAACCACAGTCGCTTCTACCCTGTGTAAAACCTTCCCCTCTTGTCACATCCCACAAAACGTATGCAGATAGTTCACTCACTGTAAAAGTGGTATGTGTTTAATTCCCTTGCTCTGAGGAGTGTTAAGAGTATCGCTTCTTAAATATGGCCGAATGAAACAAGTTCCAGTGAACTCGAGAACTGAAGGGATGGAGCAGCATGTTTCTGGTACAAATCAACGCTTGGGTTCCATGGAATTACATGGAAATGTCTGGGAGAAGGTAAAGAAAGCTGTAAAAGAAAATTGTTTAATTTCCAGACTAAAAATGACAGAAATTATCAATTCTACTAGGAAAATGAGTGTAGTCCTGAGTTTGGAATCCAGTAGGATACAAAATGTGAGCCAGAGTACACAGATACTTGTTATGTAAGTTTTTGTACAGTTTTTAGGTCACTAAGCTGAAGTTCATCTTGCTTTCTTTTGTTCCTAAAAAGATTCTTCAATGTTTTGGGGATGATAGCAGACATGACTGCTTCTGAGTGTCACTTAGGGCAGAAGTTTGGAGTTTAACAGTTAATATTAATGTAATGTTACAGTTTGGGATGTGGCTGTTGAAAGATCAGGTGAATTTAGACTGAATGACTGTAAAAATGTAGCTTTATTTTGTTAAGACAAACCTGTAGAAATGTCTAGTAGCACTCAGGATAACAGCATCACATCTAACATGAGTGTGCTTAATAGCATCAGGTATTTTATGTAATGAAGAGTAAATCAAGTAGGTGTCATGTCTTTTATTCCTGTACTGTCAGTAGACTACAATGGCTTAAAGTCATTGATTTGCTATAAGGTGTCATGATGTATTCTGCAGCGGAGGTTATTTAATAGTTAATTGTGAAAATATATCTAGAGAGATGATTAGTATGAAGTACTAGGTCATTTTCACAATTTAAGTTGGTCCTCCCGATCCTCTGTTGTGTTGTATTATTACAGCTTCGACCTTTGAAACAACATACTTAGTGTGTTTAGTAGAATTAAGATATAAGTCAACCTTTTAAACGTGAAGAACAATATAATTTCTATAGTAATGCAGCATAACTGCACTAGGTTAAGTTTGAAAAAGTGAAAAATATAAAACTGACATTAAAAATTAAGGTAATTTATTTTCTGTTTGCTGGATCTTCTAAGCATAAGAATTTTACCTTTCATTTCACTGCTTCTTAAGTCTTTATCATTGATTTAAACAAATAATAATGTAATGAGACAACAGTACGAAGACATACATTGTGTTACTCCAGTATAAAAAATAAATGTGCCTTGAGCAAATTTTCTTACCTTGCTTCTTTTAAAAGGCAAGAGCTAAATACTAAGCCATCTACTGATCCAAGAAAAGTGATATGACAGCAGAAGCTTGCCTGGAGATGAAAGAATTCTTCTGTGGTTTTGAATTGTCTTTTGATCCCCTTTTATCCCTGGGGACCATATAAAGCCAGGTCAAGGTGGCTGGGTTCCATGTGATCTGCAGGATCGTCCATATTTGATCTTCAAGTAGTTTAAACCTTTGATAGAAGACTTGTTAAATTACAGTGGTTTGGGTACTGAAAGTATCAGAATGGCTTCTTAATATCACTGCTATGCTAAAAGCTGATTAGGTTCCTGTCACAAATATTGATAGTAGTTCTCAGTATTACTGCTTTCTATTATTCAACGTAGTAATTTTCTTTTTCATTTTAAGGTGTTTATATGGAATAAATGTTTTTCTTACTTTCATACCAGTATTTAAAACCTTTATACCACATTTAAGTGTGCAGTGTCTGTATCCCCAAATATCAAATGGCTCTGAAGAGTATTTTCTTTTTACAAGAATAATAAAAATAGTTATAAATGGCTTCTCTTCTGGAAAATAGGTGGGATATTTGTAGCTGTCTTATGCAAAATGTAATGAATATGTGGTAGCTTGTTTCTAGTTTGGTTTATTTGGGTTTTTATAGGGGGTGGGTTTGTTTTTATAAGCATAAGGCATTTTAGATTGGAAACAAAACCATAAAAAGTTATTTTAGTAGTTGTATCTATTGTTCACTGGTTACTAAAATACAGATGGTTATGTAGTGCCATAATATTCTTGTATTACAAGACAGAAGTATTTATTGAAAAGCTGTTGAATTTTAAATGTCAATATTCTGCATCCTGAGAGTGACTGCCTTTGAGGCACAGGCGTCTCTATGTCTTTAGTAAACCTTGTGTTACATTTTAGTAATGTGACTTACAGTCCTCACTGATCTCAAATATTCTTTTGCTTCCCAAGTGTCTCTCCCATTTCAGTATGGATATTAAAGAATTGGATATTCATTGGGGTTGCTAAGACTGACCTTTTGTTAAAATTTGTGTTATTTGAAATTTTTATCACATACGATGATGTTTCTACCATCTGAAGCAACATGACTTGTTCATTTTCAGTTTCTGCCACAGAGGCCACATTCTACCAATCCTGACTGCATGACTCCACATGGAACTATCCTGCATCAAACCCTGGATTTTGATGAGTTCATACCACCAATACCACCTCCACCCTACTACCCACCGGAATATACCTGCACACCAGTGGTAGAGGCGCAGAGGTGAGTGGTCTTTCCTGTAGTCGCAGTCATCGCATAGCTCTTATCTATAGATGGTGAAGCTTTTCCAAAGAATATGAAGACAAGTAATGTCCTTCACTTACGTTTCCGGAGACGTTATATACATTTTTTTGCAAACTTGTTAGTGTGCACCTGGAAATATTTGTGATAAAGCACTGCTGTATTAGAAAAGTTATTGAACTCAGGTAAGACAACGTTAACAAGACCTGAACTTAAAGCAGAGATCAGTTTATAGGTGAATGTTTCACAGTTGGTAACATTATACACTTGAATACAAGATAAATTTTCTAAGGAAATATTGCAGTTAACCGCATATTAACGTGAAGTAGCGAGGGACACTAATGGCTAGAGAATGGGTCAGTAGAGATGGCTGGAATCCAAAATAGAATCCAATTTTTAAAGCTCCTCTTTGAATGAGGGCTTCATTTTGCTTTTCTAATGAATTTCTTCACTATAATTCTCTGTAGTATATTTGCTTTTAATTCAGAGAATGCTCTACCTCACTGTGATGTAAGTAATAGTTTACCAAATAAATCTCATGCCATTTCCTAATAGTTGTTTGTTCATTTGTGTTTTTAAACAGAGGTCTCCATTTGGACTTTCCTCATTCTCCATTCAGTGCTTTATATGAAGTAACCATTAACAGCCCAGGAATGCTGTATCCAGCTGAGCTGCCCCCTCCTTATGAGGCAGTGATTGGAGAGACACCTGCCAGCCAGGTAAGGAAAGCCAAAGGAAATGCTTTACATAGTCTTCAAACTTTCAGAATGCAAATCTAATGTTCTACAATAATTTAGGAGTTAATTGTACTTTGGGGGAGCAATCATTAGAAAATATTTACATTCTTTAATCACATTTTTTCACACCATTCTCTTCAAAAGGGCTTAAATAACAACGTAATGTATCTTCTCCTTACATTCTTGTGCATGTTTGGGCAAATACTTATGCGAGTAGTCGTATTTCAGCTGATAATCATCTGTTAAAAAAGTTGTATGATACTGGACTTCAGTAACAAAAACCTAGAAGAATTGATTGAAATCACCAAAGCACAGTGGCTTTCTTTGTTTGGAAAGGATAATGTTTAAAAATGATATTACATTCCTTAGTTTCTGTAGGTAGTAAGAAATCTTGAGTAGGAAACATGTTTATTTTCTTTAATTCCCCTACAGTTGTAAAATGTTTCTTTGTAAAAAATTTCTTCTGGTTACTGTATAGGGGATTTGCCTCACTTTAATATACTACTTTTAGTTGGAGCTTAGTACAACAGCGTAGGAAGGAATAATAAGGAAAAAGATAACTGTGTGTCTTGTGACATGTAATGCTAGTAACTTCTGTGTGTTTGTGTTTGTGTGTATGTAGCATAGAGCTTATGGGACTCTGCATGTGATCTGATCCAAGATAATTGCAAATTCCTATTTTAAACTCTATTTGTAGGTAGAGGGTGTACTTGAAAATTCCTAACAAAAATCTCTGTGAATAACCTGAGATTACCAATGTAATTACACATTTGCAGACCTCCATTTATATCAGATTTCAGGTCATGTTCTGGAAAAGTAATGGGAGCATCTGGTAATAGTATAGGTTCTTATAATGGTGTGCGCTATTCTTGACAGGATGCCTTGAAGTCAGCGCCAAATTTATGTTTTAGTAGTTGTAAGATACAGCCTCCATAAGGAGGCTTCTGTCAGGTACCAAAGTGCTAGAAACTAATTCCTGCTTCAGTGTTACATTAGCTGATAAAAAACCTATATGGAACAAAGATTTGAATGATAAAAGGATAGGGATGTGTTGTTTCTGTGAAATAGCAAACAGCAGCTCTCTATCTACTGCTTATGCTTTTGGCTGGTACAGCTTTTAATAGCTTCTCCTGTTCTATGGCAGAAACAGTTACTCCTGAGAGTGCATAACAGCTTTGTCTTGCAGTTCCAGAAAGGATCCAGTATATTTCAGAAAAATACTTACATGACAATTTTTGCTTTATTTTTTTACTAGGTAGTATCAACTCAACTGAAACTAGAATTATGATATACCTGCATTTGCCACCAAGGCTAATTTGAGCAAAGGTTTGCTTCAAGTGATTTGTGATAATTGAATCAGTTGTCACAAATGGGAAGATACATACAATTGCTTTTAGAAACTAATTTCTTGCAAGCTTCAGCAAAAGCTCAAGGGGTCAAACATTCTAGATACTGCTCATCAGTTGTAAATAGTGCACTGTGGTAATATGTGTGTTGAGCTTGCCAAATTACACCCACATTACAGAGGGGAGTACTTTGCCTTTCCCCAGAGTGTAACGTGGAAAGATGTTTGCTAGTGATTTTTTTCACATTGAGGGAAACCAGAAAACTGAAGAAATTGTATAAATCGTTACTATTATACACAAGAAAATTAAGATAATTTATAAGGCAAATGTCTGAGGGAAAAAAAAAAAAGAATGTTGAGATGCACAGTCCCTGACAAAAATGCAATTAAAAAACTCCAAGATACACCTGACTTTGCGGTTTCTGTGACTGACAAAGCAGCTTCTGGCAACTCTTCTAATCCTTGCCTTACATCAAACCTTCCACCGCCTGCCACAGTAGACATGCAATCTTTGCATTGCACTGTTTTTGATTTATTTGGCTATAATAAAATTAATTGGTATAAACTGCTTTTGAGTAAAGCTTTCTGAACAGCAAAAGTGAAGTTCCCAAGGCCATCTCCTTTCTAAAATAGTTTTTTTATCCAAGTTCCATCCTTTTTTCTATACAGTCATGTAGAGGAACCTGCAAGCCCTGGAGGAGTTGAAACTTAAAAGTGATTAAAAAAAAAAATATTGGCAAATGCGATATGAATTATACATGGTTTGGGGGAAAAGGGGAGGATCATATCTGTGATAAGAATTGGTATGTGGTACTAAGTAAAGTTTAGAAAAGTATCTATTTATATTTCAGCACCAAATCACTTTGAGCACTCGTAACTGGGATTACACTCTGCATGAGCATGGACATCCAGCAGCACAATAGTACCAGCATATAACAAAAATATAATTTAACAAGACATGATTCAAAGCAGCAAAGTCATGCTCTTCTTACAAGAGCGTGACCTTCAATAAGTAGATGTAATGACACTTGTTTTTTGGCATCTGGGGTCAGTGCCATGCCCATTCATCTCTGCCACCCGGGTTCCAGAAGTGTTTGTTCTAATCACAAGTCAAAACAAGTGGTGATATTTAATTTCCAAGTGGTGGTAATTATAAAGTTTGTTATCAGGAGTGAGTTTATATGTGCCTGGCAGTTGCTGGTTCACAGAGCTTGTAGAAGCGAAATAACAGCAGGTGCTGAGTATCGAAGTGAAGTATGTTGGCAGTGCTAATTCATGTGAACACGGCGACTTTGTAGCCGTATACTTTTCTTGGCAACAAAAGCCCTATGTATTATCTTTGTGGTCAATGTCCAGTCACTCTGTAAAGGAAGAAACAGATCCAAAGTCTAAGACTGTTCTAGGTCTACAGGAGGAACAAAACTGAGTCCTGAATTCTTACCTGATGCAAATTCTCCCATATAATATGCATCAAGCTACAGTACAGTAGTTTTATAATTCCCTCAAAGGCAGACTTTGCAATGGAAATGGTGGCAGATCTTTAGCTACAGAAATAAAACAGTCCCAGAGGTTCCTAGAGTGTGTTGAAGATAACTTCCTTAAATGGTTGGCGAGTGAACCAACTAGGGAAGGTACCCTTCTGGACCTTCTCGTGAAGAGAGGAGGACTGGTGGGGAATGTAACAGTTGGAGACCATCTAAGGTGCAGCAATCACAAAATGATTGAATTCTTCATTCTTGGAGAAGTAAGGAGGAGAGGAACAGCAGAACTGCCATGTTGGATTTCCGAAGGGCAGACTTTGACTTGTTTAGGAGACTCAATCATAGAACACCAGCTTAGAAGGAACCTCAAGGATCATCTAGTCCATCCTTTTAAGGTAAACTATATATATACATATGGAGAGAGTTTAAATGAGATGGCCCAGCACCTTGGCAAGCTGATTCTTAAAACTGTCCAGTGTAGAGGAATCCACCACTTCCCTTGGGAGGTTATTCCAATGTCTAGTTGTTCTTATGGTGAAAAATTTTCTTCTAGAGTCAAATCAGAATCTCCCCAAGAGTAACTTGTCCTCATTACCCCTTGTCTTTTCCATGTGACTCCTTGTAAAAAGGGAATTTCTGTCTTCTTGGTAGCCACCTTTTATGTACTGGTACATGGTAATAAGGTCTCCCCTAAGACTTCTCAAGGCTGAACGAACCCAGTTTTCTCAGCCTTTCTTCATATGGCAGGTCTTTCAGTCCTCTGATCATCCTCATAGCCCTTCTCTGGACCCTCGACAGCCTGTCCGCATCTTTTTTGTATAGTGGGGACCAAAACTGAAAGCAGTACTCAAGGTGTAGTCTGACCAGCACCGAGTAGACTGGGATAATGACTTTATCTGTGCTAGTCATGCCCTTGTTAATACAACCCAGTATCCTGTTGGCTTTCTTTGCTGCTGCAGCACACTGCTCACTCATGTTGTCCACCAAGAGTCCCAGATCCCTTTCCACAGGGCTGCTTTCCGCCCAGGTATAGATCCCAGTCTGAGCTGCATTTGTACATTATGTATTCCCAAGTGCAATACACTTATCTTCATAAGGTTTCTGCTAGCCCACTCCTCCAGCCTGTTCAGGTCTTCCTGGAGGGTGTCTCTCCCTTCTGGAGTGTCAGCTTCCCCACTCATTTTGGTGGGTGTCATCATCTGCTTGACAGAGTCCCTTGGGAGGCGGTCCTGAAGGGCATAGGAGTCCAGGAAGGCTGGACACTCTTCAAGGGGGAAGTCCTAAAGGCGCAGGCCATCCCCATGAGCTGTAAGACAAGCTGGCAGCAGACTGGCCTGGCTGAATAGGGAGCTTTGGCTGCAAGTCAGTGAGAAAAGGAGAATTTATGGCCTTTGGAAGAAGGGGCTGGCCACGTGCAATCACTACAAAGAGGTAGTGAGGCTATGCAGGGAGAAAGTTAGAATGTCCAAAGCCCAGCTAGAAATTAATCTGGCTTTGGATGTAAAAGGCAAGAAAGCATCTTTCTATAAATACATTAGCAGTAGAAGAAAAGCCAGGGAAAGCCTCCATCCTTTATTAGATGCAGGAGAAAACATGGCAACAAGGGGCTGGTAAAAAGGCTGAGGTCCTTAATTGCTGCCTTTGCCTCAGTCTTTACTAATAGGACCATCTGTAATCTGGGGATGCAGTTCTCTGATCTAGAAGACAGAGACTGGGAGCAGAATGATCCCCCCAGCAATCCAGAAAGAGATGGTCCACAATCTGTTACACCAGATGTACACAAACCTATGAGACCGGATGGAATTTGTCTGAGCGTCCTAAGAGAGCTGGCAGAGGTGCTCACCAAGTCACCTTCCATCATTTTTCAGCAGTCGTGGCTGACAGGGGCACCCATCTATAAGAAAGGCCAGAAGGAGGATCTGGGAAACTACATGATGACCTGGATGAGGGGATCAAGTGCACTCAGAAAGTGTTCAGACAACACTGAGCTGGGTGGAAGTGTTGATCTGCTTGAGGGTAGGGAGGCTCTGCAGAGGGATCTGGACAGACTAGATTGATGGGCTGAGGACAGTGGTATGAATTTCAATAAAGCCAAGTGCCAGGTTCTGCACTTCGGCTACGACAACCCCCAGAAGCGCTGCCGGCTTGGGGACTATCTGCTCAGCAGAGGGGGACCTGGGGGTGTTGATTGGTAGCCGGCTGAACAGGAGCCAGCAGTGTGCCCAGGTGGCCAAGAAGGCCAATGGCATCCTGGCCTGTATCAGGAAAGGTGTGGCCAGTAGGACCAGGGAAGTAATTCTACCTCTGTACGCAGCACTGGTGAAGCCACATCTTGAGTACTAAGTTCAGTTTTGGGCCCTTCACAACAAGAAGGACACTGAGGCACTAGAACATGTCTCAAAGAAGGGCAGCAAAGCTGGTGAAGAGCCTACAGAACATGTCTTATGAGGAGTGGATGAAATTTCAGGCACTAAGTTTGCGAAAGCAACACAAGACAAATTTACACCAATTATAATAAAGGTATTTATGACTGAGTCACTCAAGCTCCACCTCGGAGATAAAAAATTATTATAAAAATGGTTCAAGTAAGGGGGGATGTTAGGGAAGACATCATCGTGGACTAGCCAGAGTGAACCTCATCTCTGACTCCTGGGATCAGTCGACGGGCTGAACCTCGCTTCCCCTCCCTTAGGGACGCCTTTGGGTAAGATCTGGACGTTAAAACTTAGAAACTTCTTGAGCTGCTCGTTTGTATACTCTATATATATGCTTTGCAGACAGTGTATTTACCACTGGCAATCCATAAGAACTTGTGTGTCTGTCGCTCTCAATAAACTGCACTTTTTCCTGCGGCTAGTCACAGTAGTTCTCTACATTGGGCGCCGTCAGGTCCTTGCTGGCCGCATGGTACCAGGGAGCGTGACTAGGCAGGGAGTGCGGGGGGGCTGTTAGTGAATCCGGAGCTGTGTTAGTTCAGATGTACTGAACGTGACCGAACTGAGATCCGAGCCGTGATAGTTCGGATACACTGAACGCAGCCGGACTAATAGTGCCAAATTGGACATCACTCAGAATGTAAACCTAGCCACCCCCAGCCCCTCTGATATCTGAGGACCAGCTGGAATGCAAGGGGGGGTTTACTTTCTGCCAAATTATTTTACCCTTTTCATGCGACTCACCCCAGGATACCATTGGCCTTCCTGGCCACAAGGGCACATTGCCTTTCCGTGGAGAACTTGTTGTCCACCAGGACTCCCAGGTCCTTCTCCACAGGGCTGCTCTCCAGCAGATCACCTCCCAGTCTG
>JAAGNO010028817.1:43308-73038 GCA_033439905.1 Ceryle rudis
CTCTGCCCAGCTCTCCAGTCTGTCCAAGTCTCGCTGGATGGCCGCACAGCCTTCAGGTGTATCTGCCAATCCTTCCACTTTCATGTTGTCAGCAAACTTGCTGAGAAGACACTCTGTCCTGTCATCAATGTCACTGATAAAGGTGTTGAACAGGATCAGTCCCAGCACTGATCCCTGGGGGACTCCACTAGATACGGCTCTCTAGCTGGGTCAGTCTGTTCTCCCAAGTAACAAGCGATAGAACGTGAGGAAGTGGCCTTAAATTGCACCAAGGGAAGTTTAGATTAGATACGAGGAAGAATTTCTTTACTGAACGGGTTATCAGACACTGGAATGGCTTGCCCAGGGAAGTGGTTTGAGTCCTCATGCCTGGAGGTATTTAAGAGTCATATAGTGCTGAGGGATATGGTTTAGTCAAGGTCTTCTCAGTATTAGGTTAATGATTGGACTAGATGATCTTAAAGGTCTTTTCCAAACTAGGAAATTCTGTGATTCTATGAATTGCTTCTGGGAACCATTATGTAATAATATCACAACTGTAAACCCCTTTATTGAGCATCAAGTAATAGGTTTTGTTTATTTTTAAATGGATTGAGGTCCTTAGAATTTTATTAAATTGTATCAAATTAGGCTCTATTTCAAGGATTTCACAGACAATAAATGGCAGTACTAATTTACATGGTTCCATCTAAGTAAAAATTGCTGTTGTCATCTGTACTGATTAGGAATTTCTATTTTATGACTATGAAAAAAAAGTGATTTCCACTCTGTTTTCCATGCAAAATACTGACTAGGATATAGAATAGACAAGAACAAACAGATGATTGTTCTGGGTGAATTATATCAGTGACTGTTTTGTAAGTTTTACTAACCTGTGGGCTGTGCAGGCTTGATAAAAGCATGGGTTTTCTTTCCTTTCCCTATTGATAACTTAGTGACTGTCTTTACCAGCTTTACATCTGAGGATGTGCAGGTCAATAAGGTTTTTTTTTAACCCTAGGCTGCGCAGGAACCTGTACGAAACCAGGTACCACCCCACAACCATGTGAAACAGAACTCTGACCTGACTAATGTCAGTGTTACCTCCTACAATTAAAACCATGGGTTTCCTTCCTCCAAGCAAGAAGCTTAAGCAATTCCAAATGCATGTAAAATTCATTCAGCAGTTCTCATGAATGGGGAAAGAACAAGGGAAGGAACAGGAAAAATTTACACATCGATCAAATAAGGTTAAATAGCTTCTGTTTTGCAAAATATCATGAAATACTGAAAAAAGTGGGAGATGAAACTGAAATTCACATTAATAATTAGCCTCAATTTCTGCATGCCTGAAATCTTGGAATCTCTTGTTTTCCTACTATGTACAGCTAGGATACTAGTTATCAAGGAGTCCTTTAAGTGGTAAGACTTAAAGACTGGAAGTGCTTTTCTCTGTGTGTGTATTTTATCTAGAGGGGAGTATTCAATCTTCCAGTTGGTGTCAAAAAGCAATTTCTCAATGTGTCAGTTTGTCCCATCTATTTGTCATATTGTTGGGGTTTGGTTGTGAAGTTTGTTGTTTTGTTTGTTTGTTTGTTTAATTTCCAGCAGTTACAATTAGAAAAAACTATTAATATAGTCTGCAGTATATAAGCAAGCATCCTGCAGTTAAGCTGAGAGGCTGTGTCCTTTGATGGACATAGAAATCTTACTTATGCAGCTCTGTGTCTTCAGGTACGTTGCTGCAGTGTTTTCAGACTCTGTAGGAGCCTCTGAGATTGATTCAGAGCCTGGGACGGGACGTGATGTATGGTGGTTGAGCTTTTGTGTCTGCCTAAATTCCAGAGAAAGTGAAAAACAGATAAAAATTTCATTGCATGGAGAAGAGCATTCTGTTCCTACAAGATGTCAAAGCAGAGTACTCATAGCCGCTCTGTGACTTCTGTGAAATGAGCTTAGTTGTCTTATTCCCAGGTCAAAATATTCTGCCAATGCTATAATTGTTCCCTTTGGCAAACTAAGCAGAGAATTAAAAAAAAAAAAGGGGGGGGAGGACATGAAGATTGAACTGTTGTAATCTAGAAGTGATCATGTAATGGGAAACTAAGGTGTGTAAGTACAATGTATGTATTTCTTCTGCCTGTAAAATAGTGAGGGGGTTTGGGGAGAGATGCAATATTCTGATTTCAGGAATTGCTAAGTCATCTTTTTTCACAAGCATTTACTTTTTATTTTGCTTTATATTGAATTTACTAGATCAAAACTACAGATGGTTCTTTTTCATTAGTACAGGTTTCCCAAAACCCCAGCCTTACATATAACTCATTTTATAGGTTCTCAACCGTTTTGTAGGTACTAGACAATGTGACTACAGCTGCCAAGTACCTGGGAGAATGTAGAAGGTCCATAAATGTTTCAGAGCAAATACTCTGCAGGTATTTTCCTGCAAATGCCTAAGAATTTATAAAACCATCAAGATTTAAAAAGAACTCCCATATTTTTAAAAAGAAATAAACATCCTTAAAACATTATATAGCTTCTTCCAAAATGTATTTCGTCTGATTATTTTCTTTTATTTTTTTTTTTTTAAGCAACAAAGAGCATTTGAAAACATTTTTTACTTTTCCAGTTAGTTACCAGCAGTTTGACAGTTAGTTCCCAGGAACAGTCTGCAACTTGGAGTGACACCACTAATTTTGTGTTTTATTTTTTTGTTTTATCACAGATGCAATATTCTGTTTCAATAAAGAAAGATTCTTTAAGAAATTTCCAAGCAAACTGTTTAAAAATATGAGTAATTTCACTTCTGCCTCCTGGTCCTCTATCCATCTGTTGCTGACTTAAAGTATTTCTGGTACTGTTCTTTGTTTAGAGTTATATTTGCTAACCCTTAGACTTAAAAGTCAGTTTTAAAAATGTAAACTTGTGTCAGAAAAATTTTCCTGAACACTTGATCATAGTAAGTGATGATGAATGGATAGATAGATAAATATGAGAAAAGAAAAAAAAAAAAAAGGCAAGCACAGTTAAGTTTTGCGTATATCTGTGTGCGTTAATCTATGCTGGCATGTGCACTTGAAGTCCTTTCCTTAATAGCTTCGGTGTAATAATGTCACATCCCATTTTTTAGAAGGCCAGATACAAATTACACTCTTGACAAAAAGGTTTCACAAAGGTGACTGATGGTTATTTCTAGACTCTGTCACCACCTGTAATAAGCTTTGACTAGTTAATCGTGGCCCTACAGACAGAAGCAGATATGATGCCTTCTGCTAAATACGGTCTCAGTCTTCTTTCCGTTGACTTGATTTTTCATTTTTCTCATTTACTGTTACCAACTATTTACTGGACTAATTTTTAAAATAATCATGATCCTGTAGAACTGCTAAAAATCCAGTGAGATTGGCAACAAGGTCCAATCCAAACTCTGTTAAAATCAGTAGAAAAAAAGTTTCCTCTATTTCCTATGGATCAAGTCTTTCCAGCAGGACTGATTTGTGCGTTTTGTTCATGATTCTCAAAAGTGAAGAGAAGTTACCCACTTACATTCATCCTTTCAGAAAAAAGGTAAATGTTCTGGTATTATCTCCCTGGAGCAATCTCCGATAGGCTGGAGAGCACCCTGCATCAGCCACCTTGGGTGGCAATGATTTTAGAGGGCTTAAAAATACATCAGATGTTAATATCTTGGCAAATAACCGAAGGAAAATATTGCTCATGTTCTTGTTTATATGGTTTCTGTTCTCTATCCTATTTTAAGGTGATGTGGTGGGAAAAAAAGCATACTATGGAAAAACAGCTTGTAGAAAAAAGGATTGCTTATAATAAACCCATCGGTTTTAAGTTTTGCAGACATTCAGTTTTGTCTGGGGCCTGCAGCCCTAACTGCCTGTGAATTCGAGATGAATTTAGCTTGTAGATTCTGGGAAAATACAAAGTTGCTTCAAGCATGTTCCTTTGCCCTGCATTTGTTCCTGACGTGAAGACATTGTAAAATACCCTAATTAGCTTTCAGTCTGAGTAGCAGCTCGTGTGATAGTTATTTCATGTTGTCCGGTGCGTTCTTATGAGTATCAGTGCTATACTTTGTTTTGGTAAATTGCAGATTAATGTGCTGTTCCTTTAAACAATTTTCACTTAGGTCACTGCTACTGATCAGCAAGTATCCGAATCAAGCTTGGGCGAGAGGAACATGACCCTGGACTTTAGCACACAAGGTGATCATAGCATTGTGTTTGTCTACTTGAAAAAGATGCAGTAGGATTTTTTGAGTGGACTTTTCTTTCTCTTTTGGATGGCAAGACTCTGGAATAGATTTCCCAGAGAAGTTGTGGATGCCCCCGCCCTGGAGGTGTTCAAGGCCAGGTTGGATGAGCCTTGAGCAACCTAGACTAGTTGAGAGGCATCCCTGCCCATGGCAGGGAATTTGGATTAGATGATCTCTGAGGTCCCTTCCAACCTAAGCCATTTTATGATTCCCCACAGAGAAAGAAGTATTTGCTTTGAGATTGTTCATGACAAGAACAACCTTTTCACAGTTGTAAATTGATGTGGCTGGAAATACAGAAGAGAGTTTTGCTCAACAAAGCACGCTCTACAAAGCCCGTTGAGGCAGATATGGCAACTGTCACTTCTCTTTGAGAAGTCATGCACATAACTGGCAGTTTGTTTCTCATTGTCAGCAACCATGGGTGCCTTCCTGATAGTCCACGTGCCTTCTTCATATAATAGTTCCCTGCATAGCTTCCAGAAGCCTGAATAGCAAGTTTGGTGCCTGATGCAAGAAGATGAGTAGCAGCACAGAGCCTTATTGTTTAAACCAAAGTTACTAAAATATGTCTCCTTACGAGATCTGTTGATATGGAGGGCTTTCTAAACATTAGTGGGTCGTGAATTGTTGAGTAGTTGTGCGAAATAAATATTTTAGTAAAATTTCATGATATACTTTTCCCATATCATATTCATATGGTATTAATGAATAGACTGGCAGTTGTTTTCAGTTAGTACACTTACGTGCAGAGTGGTGGCAGAGTGGTCCAAGAAACAGAAACAGTCCCCTTTCACCACTCATCCAGAATGCAAGAATGGAACAGCCTAACAGAGGAGTGAGGAGCATCTGTTCCTACACACAGAGTATCTGTTCTGTGAAGTAGGATTTCAGTTTCTAGAGCCACCAGTGGTCACCTTTAATTACTGCTAAATGTTAGTTGGGTTTTTTATAAACCCTGGTGTTTGACAACTGCTATGGAGTGTGACAGCTTAAGGTGACTAGTTTTTAAGTGCTGCTGTTAACAGGGGATGTGTCTACAGTCCATAAGTACTTCACGTCTGCGTATGAAAGTCTAAATTTTAAGGCCAGTGCTGAGAATCTTGACTATTGGGAAGCAGTGGACCAGCTCTCAGGCCAGGATTTTGACATTACATACTGTGCTGTGTGCACATAAAAGGGAAATAAGAAGGTCCTCAGGCATGTTTTATTCAGGTAAAATCAGTCAGGTGGCACCACTGCATTTCTTTTGAGCAGTGATTGCTTCTCATCTGCTTCAGGTCCCTTTTCCTGCTCTCTGTAGTACCAGAAAAAAATATGTCTGTGGAAGACTAGAATAGTAATTAGCTGTAAATACAGTTTAAGGCCCTTGAGTCCGGGTAACAAATGGTACAACCAACCACACTCTAGTTATCAATTACATCAAATCAGACTAAAGAGAGTTTGGACAATGAAGATCTGTTCTCTGAAGACAGGCACAAACTAGATGCTTTCATTTATGCATACAAACTTCATAAATATTGCGAAGCTCGAGTTAAAGGAGTATGTCGTAAAGAATCATCTAACTAGGTAAAAAAAAATGTTTGGGGAGTCATCACAAATATAAATGGTCCAATAAAACACTGCACCTTTGCACCTAACACGTAATAGACGGTGCATATTATTAATTTTTAGCATAATGTAGATTTACACATTAATTTCCATTAACGTGTCCTGTTTGGCAATGTTACGATTGCCTTGTGTTACAGATTTATTTCCTGGGAATGCCAAAAGAAAACAGTTGTTGTGATTCATTTTATGTAAGAAGAAAATGTTCTTCATAAAATCCAACCTCATGCATATTTGGTTTTCATTTTGATAGTTAATTTCCCTATACTGTAGTAAGCTTTCTGCTTCCTAGACCCCAAAATGTGCAAGCGCTTACGACATTCTCTGATTCACTAAAAGATCCTATTTTCCTATTCCTGAACAAAACAGTTAACGTACATTTGTCTCATCAATATGGTTAGCAACAGCTGTTCTGTGAAAAAGGGCATCAGAGGCTGATGAGCTGAGTAGAATTATGTGATTTGTATTCCATAAATATTGCCTTTTAGCTGTAGGACTTCGAGGAGTTCCAGTCTGATGCGGGAAAAGTGTTGTCTGTATTATTGGAGCCTGGAGACTGGATTATCTAGTTCTAATTTCTTTACTTAGTTTTAATTTTGTCATGACTTCGGAAGATCCAAGTATTTATTTTCATGCAAGTGGCCATTTTCATCCTTAACATATATTTGTACAAATATATGACAGAGGAAGTGTCGCAATCTAGATTTTTTTAATACAAACAGCTTCAAAGATTATATGACCATGGATAGAATGTTTAGCTTCTATCTGAAGTTTGTGTGTCACATGTTTTGTATGCCAGAGATGTTACATGATGGTGAATTCTCATTTGTAAAGAACCTAGATACATCCTTCAGAGGAATGATGACTGATTAGAAAGTGTTAGGTGCATAGCTAATACTGACAGTAGAGATAGGTTTAAAAGGGATCAGAGCAATGCTTTTTTACCATTTGTATAAAGTTTTACTTCTTCTACCACAGGCAATCTCTCACTGTTTATCAGAGAAAGCGGTACTAAAAGAGTGTTCCTGTCCAAATGTAGTTACAGATAATACTTTGGTATCAGTGCTCAAGCATGCTTCTTTCTTGAGTAGGATACTTGAGGACCGCACAGATTTTCTTTGCTGAAGGACACAAGGAACAAATAAATGACTTTGGTCTTTTTGCTTTCACATTGTCATCTGGAAGCTTTTGAGTAATTATCGATTACTAAATTTAAATCAGTATGTTGATAACAGGGCCGGGGAGGAATGGGATAGGAGCGAGAGGCCTTTATTGTTCTCTGAATCTCTTGTTTTGCAGTTTCTGTTGAGAGCACCTCTTTGATGGTCTCTGAGGCTGTTGGTATCCCAGACCGTAGCTACTCCTCTGAAGATCTTTGTTCGCTGGAAGTTCAAGGATCTCTCCATTCTGTAGATCTTTCCCCCTACTCTACAACCCCCAAAGGAGTTACGGACCAGCACTGCAATGCTCTGGATTACAGCACCCACTGTAGATTCCACAGAACTCACCCAGAGGGTTTTCTTGATGAGGATGACAGTTCCCACAGCCAATCCTCTACAGACAAGTCTCGAGGACAGGAAAAGAACTGTAGTCACAGCATGGCCTTGGACTGTTCCTCAGAGAATTTCAGCCCCTCAGAAAGAGAACTGCAGAGTTCTGCTCAAGAAAGCAACACCACGCCACCTTTGAAGCAGAAGAAAATCTGCTGTGCAGACTTCAGCCAGTGTCCTGTCCCTTCCCAGACCTCTCCTGGTTTTGGGCCTGCAAATACTTCATCATATGGGAGCGGCCATGAGAGTGCTGTCCAGCAGCATCACATTGCAAAATACCGCATTTCAAATATAGTCCGATCAACTAGTGACCCTGTGTCATGTTCATCTTGCACAGAAGGTAGGTGTAGTACCACAGGGCTGATGAAGCATGGAACAAATGAGTCATTTGTGATTTATGCAGCAAGTTGTGCTGCTGGAAATTAAATGAAATGTTCCAGTGAGGGTTGACTTAATGTGTGAAAGCTTTAGGTCCATGCTTATTTTCTAGCTTTGAAAATTCTTAAGAACAGAAGTGGGAAAAGCGACAGTGTGAAATTAATTCTGGCTTTTCTGAATTGTACCAGCCTTTCTGCACTGCTCAGAAACCCATCTCTTGAGTAGATGCTTCTATCTCTCTCTACTGTTCTACTGAGAAACTGAACAAAGAAGTCGAATGGTAGCTGTGGTCTGTTTAGGAGACGATTAAGTGAGCTGTCGTGCTTGTAATACAACAGGTTGTATTTCCTGAAGGTGACCCTGACATTGACAGTATTGGTGAATGTCAGAGGCAGTCAGAGTGTGACCACGTAGCGGTAAGTTGGAGTGTGTGGTGAAAAGTTTTGAAGGACAAAGAAATGAACGATGAGGCACATGACAAGACGATACATGAAAAGGAAAGCTTTTGACTGTCACGGATAAGCAACTTCTATGAATCTCCTTTCAGACAAGTAGGGAAGAAGTGATGTTGTTAGCTGAACAGTGTATCTTCATAAAAATCTGCTTGTTAGTGGAAAAGAAATGTTTGCTTTAGTAGAGAATGCTTCAATCAAATAATAGCAGGATTGTAGAAACGTCTAAACCATTTGAGAAGTGCATGTTTCACAAAAAGATGTAAGCTGTTCAGAGGGACTCAAAGGGGCAACATGGAGAAGTGAAAGTAAAGATTAAAAGTTTTTAAAATGTCTTAGATTGTGCTGTTACAGATGCGGACATTGGGCTTTCTGAGGGATCTAGAGGAAGAATCGTGACTAGCTCAGAACAAAAGTACACAAAATGCTGAAATAACTGGTTTCATTTAGGAAGACACTGTGATGGTTCTGCTACACTTTTTGCATCATTTTTAGGAATTTCAGAGACCTCATATTTAATGCAATAAGTGAATGTCTCTTACATTTAGAAATCTAGCCTCAGCGTCCCGTCTAGGAAAAGTGAATCTTTAATCTACGATTCTGCATTTACTTTATGAAACTTACTCTGCTAGGATATACGTGCTATGAAGCTGCTGTGCGAACAGTAAGTAGGAATTTCTGAATCCTTTCTACTGTGCCCACCCTTTTTCTTCTGGATCACCCTCTCCAAGTTTTCAGTATTGTGTTCCGTATGCTCTTTGAGTGGTGTTTGAGAGAGGCTACTGTAGGGAGCCATAGCTACTTGCTCTAGCTGACGGCTGGGACACCTGGAAGAACGGATCATCTGCCTTCATTTTTAACATGCCCTAAATTTCTCCAGAAAAGAGGATGGATATGTGGCATTACGGGAATTCTTTACACTAATTTCCAAGTTCTGAGCCCTATGTGTGTTGAGGGACATGGGCTGAACGTTACCGAGATGTAACTGGGCTCAGCAAAGATTATAATGAAGGAGCAGACATGGTTCTGGAGATTCTGATATGCACACAGCATAGAGCGGAGCAAGAGAAGAAGAAACTCCGAGGGAACATGTTTGTGCTGACCTAGTTTGCTGGTTTTTGCTGCCTAGAGAAGACTTGTTAAAATTGAATCTTTAAGAGAAGCAGCTGAGTATTTCTTTCATTATATGTTTGGCAAACTGCGGTTTGCAAAATTTTACTATGGGAAGGTTTTCACTACTTCACATCACTTCCCTTTCCTCTACTTCTTTTTTTTTTTTTTTATTTTTTTAACTTTATTTGGAAATTGTACCTAAGTTAGAAGCAGCACAGTTCTAACAATGTGTACCAGTTGTTTCTAACAGCCCTGAAGCCTATTTTTCCTAAGCTGTGACACAGACGAAGTTCTTTATAGTCTGTATAACTTGAAAAAGGCATTTGATGTAGATTTTTTTATGATAGGCTATTGACATTCACTGCAGAACTTTAAAATGCATCAACAAAGTTGAACAATAGGCAAAGATAAAGGGAAGCCCAGCTGGGCTCCATCAGTTACCCAACCCAGGAGAAAAAGCGTTTGTTTTTTGATATATATATATGGGGGGTTTTATTTTCCCCAGGAACATACACTTTTTTAAAATCATCTTGGAGTAAAACAACCAGTCAAAATAGAATATACAAAAGAGTTGTTAACTACCTATCGTTAATACTAATCATAGAATGGTAGGGGTTGGAAGGGACCTCTGGAGATCATCAAGTCCAGCCCCCTGCCAACGCAGGAACACCCAGGGCAGGCCACACAGGAACAGATCCAGGAGGGTCTTGAAAGTCTCTGGAGAAGGAGACTCCAACCTCTCTGGGCAGCCTGTTCCAGGCTCTGTCACTCTCACAGTGGAGAAGTTTTCCCTCATGTTGAGGTGGAACTTCCAGTGTTTCACCTTGCTCCTATTACCTCTCATCCTATCACAGGACACCACTGAAAAGAGACTGGCCCCTTCTACTTCTAATAACTCACAAGTGACATACTGCGGGCTTTGGAGAACTGAGGGGTGGGGGAGCTTCAGGCATGTTTACAAATGGGAAAATACAGTGGTCAGATTGGTAAGTGGGGCCTGGTTTTGTTTTAGGCCCTGATCTTTCTGCTTCAAGAAAAATTAGTAATTTTCTGGTTAACCTCCCTATATAAATCAGTGTGACGAGATTTAGAAGCGCAACCTTGATATTTACTGTGTAGAGTTTTCCTAAATGGGTCTTTAATGTTACTGTGATTGCACTGGACATAGTTTGGAACATAAATTATTTGGCACTGTGATGTTGCACGTGTGCAACACCATAGGGGCGCAAAAGCAGTGAGAGCTAATAAATCTGGGAATTTTAACGCTGGCATAAAATTCTTGGATTTTAGGTCAATGAAACACAATTCCTGTATGGTGAGTTCACACATCATCTCTGTAAGCAATAGTTTGCTCTTAAGTTACTTATAAATGAGCATGCACATTTTTCTGTCTTTTCCCCTTGAAGTTTATCATAGCAAGGGCGGACAAAATCAACTTCTAGCACTGATGTTTGTTACAATAAACTTAATTTATAATCAGATGAACTTAATTTATAATCAGATACAATAGACTATGTGGCTATATCACTATATCAGTGCCTGAGTGATTATTGTAGCATCTGTGTTCCGGATAATGTCTAGCAGTGCAGTTTTGACTGTGCCACAAGCACGTTAAGTAGTATAATAATGGATGTGAAGACAGAGCCTCTGAAGCGTCTCCTCTTAATAAGCATGCCATGATTCATGTGTTGCAGTACTTCAGCATATTAAAGCAAATTAAAGACAGAATAGAAGCTGTCTCTCTTAATTTCTTCCAGATTTTCTATGGTTGTAGGATCTTACATTTGTTTTCTTTCATTTAATAATTCGCTCTGCCAGAGAGGATTATACCAGCTTTTCATTATAAACTTGCCCTG
This sequence comes from Ceryle rudis, assembly GCA_033439905.1. Lineage (NCBI taxonomy): Eukaryota > Metazoa > Chordata > Aves > Coraciiformes > Cerylidae > Ceryle > Ceryle rudis. The sequence continues at coordinate 54,512 of JAAGNO010028817.1, forward strand.
AAGATACGGAAGACCTCTTCTAATCTACCTAGAAGTGCAAGCTAGTTTTCAGTCTTGGAAACAGATGTAAACAGCCTTAGCAAAAATGTGAGGCTTTCTTCCATCTTGACAGTCACAAGCTTGAAATCAAAAAGACTGCAGCGGTAATTACTGTACAGTGTGATCTCATCATCACTGATCCTTGTGCTGGCATCCCAGAAATTCTGCCGGTAGAAGGCAGCTATGTCCGGAGCTGTCGGTAGATGCTCTGTAACCACTTGTTATTGAATGGATCATCAGGAACCATGGTGATCACTTACCCATTAATTTAATCATTGTTGGATAGCATTTGTACTTCAAAAAAAGGAGGTAGAAATATTAAATAAAGTGCTGGGTTTGTAGAAATAAGAGGGATTAATTTGGGTTTCCCATTTTCTAAGATAAGCTCTGTCTGCTATGGAAATACAGGAAAGTCTGACATCTGCCCTAGCAGGGAGCCTTGCTGTGTGCTAGGCCTGAAATACTTAGCATTTGACAGCTGTCTAACAGAGAGGAAAACCATCAAGCAGGAACTGTGTCTTCTGTTGGCATTTATCTAACGGCTTATAGGATGTATCTGTGTGTAGTAGCTTCTCCTCACGAATGGACATTTCAAAAGCAATATTTCTTCTGAGTAGTTCCATTCTGTAAAGGAGATTTTTCCTTGTATTTTTCCTTGCTTTGGGCAGAGGATATCGGGAGTTGATTGTGCTCTTTCTGTGTCTCTCTCTTTGGTTAAAGGTGATAATTGTGCCTGGACTCCCATATGTAGCCAGCATCAAGATGCAGGACTATCTCCAGCTACATTAGGAACAGGTGAGGATCAGTTCTCTAGAGTGGTATCATATGGGTTCTCTTCTTTTGTTTTAGAAATAAGTTAAAGCTTCCAACCAAGAAACAAGCTCTGGAAACGTAGAGCAGAAAAAGCACTTAGTAACAGCATACGTATGTGATGTACAGTGCTGATGGAACCAGCCTTTGAGTGAAAGTAAATGCTGCAAATTAAGTCCTCTGTTGTAGTTTAGCATTTTTCCTTTCTCTGTATTTCCTTCTGATCTCTCTTGCATTATTCACTGCTTGTAATTTTTGAGGCCTAGAAGTGGAACTTTAAGAATAAAATTGGGGGAAGGGGCTGGGCCTAAATGATTGCGAGTTACGTGTGTCACACTGAGTAGCTGGTGTGTCCCCGTATCACTGATGTCATCTGAAGTCCTGAAAGTAGAGGTGACAAAACTGTGCCTTATGAAGTACCTTAATTACCCATCTGCTTATCCTCAGTGCAGTCCTTGGTCACAGGAAAGAGTCTTACTCTTGACCCTGGGTTAAAAATATCCATTTTGCAGTGTTTCCTTGATTTTATATTTTTGTTATTCTTCAGGTAAAGCAGACACTTTGTAACAACGTAAAAACTTCTGTGACAATATTTGTTTTGCCTTTTTTTTCTTTTCTTTTTTTTTTTTTTCCTTTTTTTTTTGAACTATTACTTTAAAGATATTCTTCCCCCCCTTTTTTAGTTCCTGTTTCTGGTTCTCATATGGCTGCCTCTGCTTGTCAGCATTCTTTGAGCAGTTTCCTACCAACTGGAAAACAGAGGGATACAAGGAAAGTTGATCTACACCTAAAGCCAAAGGCTTTGCACAGAGTCTCAAAAGAACGACCACACTCTTTAGTGGACCTTAAGGCCTATAAAGACACCAAAATTTTAGTGGCAAAATTTTTGGAACATTCAAACTGTAATCTCCCTCCAGAAGTACGTCACGTAGTGAACAGCATACGATCAGTAATAAAATCAGATGAGAGACACATGGAAGAAGCCATCTTCAGTGCCAATATTATAGACCAGGTAGGCCATTTATGTTCTAAAGATTTGTTCAGCCGTGATAGACAGATACCCTACCTAAATGTTTTTACGGTTTTAAGTATTTCAGACAATTCCTACAGAAGTTCTTTTAAAGTAACATAGCTTTAGTAAGAAATAATTTCTATTTAAGAGGCAGCAATGTATTTTACATGGAAGCAGTCATAAAAGTATTAAAAATTCTTCAGCTGGACCCGGTAATATCCTAGGAGGTCCAAAGGGAACCGATTTACACTTTGACAATAATCCTTTCTTATTTCTAATCTTTCTGCATCTGTGACTGTTCCGCACATGAATTTGTGTTTATAGACGCAGATACACAGAACTGACTTGGATCTGGTGTTCTTTCCAGGAAAATTACTGGTACAGCTCTAAGCTTCTAGCTGAAGAGAATGGGTAGATAGATGGGCAGAGGCAGTAGCTCTCAGAACAGAACGGTGCAGTTGTCCTACTCCTGGCTAGAATGACCCTTGCTATTTTCAAGAAAAAGCAATTGAAAAATGGTGCTTTTCCAAATGAAGGAATAATCTTCTCACCTTGAGCTGAGAATAAAGCACACAGAGGGCTTGGCAGGTATCCCATAAAGCAAGGGAATTAGCGGTGGCAGCAATTTTCAGTATCTAATGCTTGTTTAACGATACATCTTTTCAGAAGAAAGGTGATGAATCACCTCTTGCTAGTATCGTTACCAGAATGACACCTATAGAAAGGAAGTTCCTTTTATGTCGTCAGGTATGAAAAGCACCAGAATGCTTTTAGCACTGACTAACCACATTTAGGTTGCCTGTAAGGCCTCCCCAGTAAGGATACGTGTCTGGGGGCCCTTTCCCCCTCTTTCAAGATACTGTAATTTCCATGGTAATAGTCAGCTGATCCCTAAGCAAGGGAAACTGGCTAAGTATTAAAACAGGACGTAGTAACACTTGAACAGCATGTGAGAGAGTTTGATGGGGAGCAGGAAACATACAGCATTTGATAAAGCTTCCTGCGAGGTTGTTGCTGCTACCTATGAAGTATAACAAAGAGGGAGCACCATGTCAGTTACCTTTGTAATCACACAGGTAGAAAAGCAGTACTATGGCATGCTCAATGGAGCACCAGTATAGCATTAAATGGTAACGGTTTTATTGCTTTACAAAATGTATAGGTCAGTAAGTCCTCACGGTTAAAAACGCTGAAAACTGTTTTCTTCAAATGGAAAAACTATGCACAGTTTCTCAAAAACCAAAACAGTGTGAAAAAAATTGAGTGTTTATGTAGATCATAAAACCAGAAACCAATGGTCCAGTTTTTCTCACAGGTGGATTTCTTAGAGCCAGGGAGACACATTTTTTAAACTTTAAAGAAATAATTTTAGTAGTAGTTTATTTCAGGCAAAAACACTACTACTAATTAAAGTCTAGGACATCCCAGCAATCTACTTAAGAAGTTGCAGAACTCTGGTAAAGTAGTGGTCTAATTCACATTTGTGAAGGTGCTTGACAGTTCTGTTAATACCGAAATGTTTTGTTTCCCGGGCTTGCCAGGTTTTAGTTCTCATCCACCCTCAGTGAAGCAAATAAAGCATCTCCTTCTCCTGAAAGAAACAGATGAGTTTATTTTGCTCCAAACTTGCACTTGTCATTTATAAGGACACCTTTTGCACAGGTTTCCTTTTTCTTTTTTTTAGAGAGAAACAAGTATTTGTTTGCACCTTTGTTGATTGAACGCTACAGTACAGATAGGAGGCCTGATGCCTTTCGAGCCTGACTGTGCCTTCCAGTAGCCAGTACTGAGCCCTGACCAGTTGTAAAAACAGGAGAAGCAGGAAGGCCTCTGGATGGCTGCATAAAAGCGCATCTCCTCTGGGAGAGTTCCATCACTAGGAAACTTAAATAATATCATGGACTGCACCTTTTAAATGAAAACATTTCTTACCCTGTTTTCCCCACTTTTTACTTCTCCATTGCTGCCCTTTTAAACAGGTAATTACAAGTTCCCAGCAGAATGTGAATACCTCTAGGAAGCGACTTCAAGAAGATCTTCATCTTCAGAGCTGTGGTGCTCTAAGCTCTCCAGTTGCCTTCTTACGTAGGTCCCATATCACTCGCAGTTTTGAGCGGGACAGGCCTCACAGTTTAATTGGAGTTTGCCGGGAGACCATCCTTTGATAAGAATTGCAGGTATGTGATTCCAGCAAAGAGAATTAAGGAAGAAACCAGGACTGGGAGAAATACAAGTAGTGGATGACTTAAAATGGAAAAAGTGACTTCCTTTGGAATTACACTTTTTTTCCAGCAGTAGGAGAACACCTGTTTTTCTGAATGTAAATTTCAGCCCTGAGTTCTGCAGAATTTTAACTGATTCATTACTAAAGTCGTAACAAATGTTTTCCCCAACCAGAAATGTGTTTATTTCCCTGTACTTACAGAAATGCTGCTGATGCTACCTAGCATTTCTTGAAAACCATTGAAAAAACACCAGACACCGGCTGTACAACTTAAAAGTTGTATTTATTTAATGTACCTCAAAGTGTTTTAACTATGATCAGTGTTTTAATAAAAAGTATTTCTGGACTTTGCTTTTTCAACAACTGATTTGGATAGAAATGTAAAGGCGATTCATAATGCACATCCAGTGCTGCTTCTAATCCATTTTTCCAGGGTCTTTCAGGCCAGGCTGCCTGATCTGTCCGACTCCCCCACGTGTTGCCCCTCTAACTTACAGGAAAGGCTGCAGCGTGGTTTATTTTTGCTTTGTCCCGAGTGCCCATGAGTTCATTAATGGAGTAGCATACGCTACTGAAAAGTGACGTGTAAGCACTCTGTGCATTGAGACCAAAAGAGGCGTTAGGGAAGAAGTCTTTGAAATTCTGCATTTCCAAAAAGCATATTTCACAAACTTTTTACAAATGCCAACTGGTGGGAAGTTAGATGAATTCTCATCTAGCAGAGCCTTGAACATTTTTCCAAAAGCATTGCCACTCCAATTAGTAGTTTTGACAGTTGTATTACTAAAACGTGTCCTTGTGGTTCTGCTGCCTTAATAACTTTTCTTTTTTTTTTTTTTTAAGATCATAAAATATCATTGACTCTAATTTGATTACCAGCATGAACACAGGTCTGCCAGCAACACCTTCCAGTGCAAGGTTCATCCTGGCTTTCAGAGGAAATTGGAAAGGCCTTAAACAAAAGGTTCTCAAAGAACCTACCACAGGTTGATGTTTCAGGGTTTTAATTTTTTTTGCAGCAGTGCTTGTCAATAGCGTTAGTTTCCATTTGCGGTTTAATTATATACAGGATTCATTTGTGTCACTCTGAGCTGGGCAGACATCCTGTGAAAAGGTCACAAAGGAACGTAGCTGAAGATGGGTAGGTTAAGTTTTACAGACTCATCCATTTTAATGTATTTTAATTATAGCATGCTTCTGTATTGATGAGAAGTTACAGTGACATCCAGTGGCAACAAGGCATGGTAACTGAAAGCATCTACTCTCAAGATCATGATACACAAATTCCTAATTCGAGAGATCAATTCCTTTTAAAAAAATAATCTGTGACCTTTGCAACTGCACTTAGATGAAGAATTAAATGATCTTCTAGCTATTATGTAAACTTACACAACAAACAAAATCAGCAAGCTTCCTTTATTATTTCAGATTTATTAGCGATAGTAAGTTAATTCTTTCCTAAGGTCAGTTGCATGCAACACACTACTCCTTGAAGTACAGTCATCTAAAGCTCTTTAGTTACTGCATGGTAAGGCTTTTTAAGTCACAGTGTATTTTCTTCAGGGCCTTGGCCAAAAAAACCCAAAAACCTAGACGAGAGGTTACACCAATTAACATTTATCTCATAAGGAATACAAGTTCACCACTAGGTTTTTTATCTACACACATTCTAATACTGCTGATGGTGCTAGGTTATTCGTCAAAACAATTTACAATCAGAACACATTGCCTTAGGAATAAGAATGCTTTATAAAAGAAACAGGTAAGCATGGCTTTCCCATTTTGAGCTAATATAAACAAAAAGGTAATATGCAAAACTTATAGAAAAAAAACCCAGCCCGACACATACATTACACAACCTGTGCAATAAGTTATCCATGAAATAACTCTGTTAAATCATAAAAATCACAAGCATTAAAAATAAATATGTATCTAAATAAATATTTTGATTTTAATCTTGTGGCAATTATTCTTTATTTAGCATATGAAACACTCGTTACATGTTTATGGTCACACCTTGCCAAACAGGTTACATTTGTCATAACAATACCAAGCACTACAGTGGTTTTCTTTACATCAGAATCTAAAAGTTGTAACTGCACACATTCCTTCCCACTGAAATACCATCTATTCGGCACTAGGATTAAACTTGCGCAAAGCCGTCGGTATCGGACCACTTTACGGACTGGGATTTATTTTTTTTTTCACTTGAGGCAGCCATGTCTTTCTCTAATTGCTTCTCTTTGCCACGTCCTGCAGTCTCATTCATCAGATATTCACATTCACCATGTTATCAAACAAGACAGACATACATACGTCACTCTACATAAAGGTTACAAATAAATATGCTTTTAAGTTTTATGAGAAAAGAGTTCAGAAGATGTTGCAAAATACTTAAATGTTTTACAAAGAAAGATTTTTGTCAGTGATTATTGTCCTTGACCATCCTTCTCATCACTTTTTGGCAAAGAAATAGAAAGGAAGGAGAGAAAAGGCAGAGACACCTCTCTGATCCTTGTTTCAGAGTCCTCAGGTCAGCTTCAAAGCCTTTCACTCATACAAAATAGAAAATTCTCTTCAGCTATGAGGGCTTCGGCTTTGATGGAATCATTTAGTTATTTTGCTGCAAGAGAGTCGCATGCTAGATGTATAGGGGTGTCTCCTGCCCAGTTAGAAGCCTGAACATGGCAGCTGGCATAGTCTTCATGTGAATCTGTCGATTGATTTACACAGAAATTAACAGAATTGTTAAAATAGTTTCATATAGCCCGTGAGGCTCAACCTGTGCCTCCCTGGGGTATAAGTGCATTTATTGTCCCGGTTTGTATAGATGTATACTACTTACCAAAGTTTCTAGTTCAAAGTTCTCTGTTTCTGAAACTGGTTTCCTGTCCTTCCTTCTTTTGTGCGTTTCTTTTTGAAATGACAACAGGATGCAACACCCTATCGCTTAAAAAGACACCTCAATGCTTTCTATTGTTATACCCTACTCCAATCACAGTGCTTAAAAAAGCAGCGGCACAGACCTCTCTGAAAATTCATTCTGCTGTTCTGCTATTAACTGAACTGAAGGTTTCTATCTCCCTTCCCTGGGGGAGTGTCACTTCATACGTATTGTCTACTAATAGGAGTATGATTCTCTGAACAGAAAACTTTTTTTATCACATGATATTTAAATGCTAGTCAAGTGTTTGGTGGAACAGGCTCTCTCATGGCTACTGTATTTAGGTTCTTTCTATGAGGAGTACTGTGATAAGTGTCAGAGGGATTTTACAGACGAACAGGATTAAGGGCCTCAGGTAATCAGAGCCGTATCAAGCTACACCTACCTATCAGGCAATGCAAGAGGAAGAACAGCAATTTACTAACTGATAATACAGATCCCCACCACTCATACACTGCCTTGCTATCCTGGTCTCTTCATGCTGAAAACAATTTCACACTGTCCTCATATGTCATATCCTCTGAGATGTTACACAGCAAAGAGGTACCATAAAGGTATGGAGGTTCTACAGAAATCTACAGCTTTGTTCCTGCCCACACACATGTGCTCTGTATTATTTCTCAAGGATCATTTTCCACAGAAAAACAAAGTTATCGTTGATTTTTGCAAAGGAAGTAGTGGAAGATCTGGCCAGGGCTGTGTATGATACTACCACTAAATTCAGTAGGGATTTTGACAGACAGGAGGATCAACAAGATCCATTCATTGACAATTTCTCTAGAAGTTACTGGGAAGAGGTGTCTTAACTTACTCCCCAGGTAAGTTGGAGATGTTTAGTGGAAATGGAAATCATTAAAATGTATAGTGATTTGTAGCTCTCAGCCCTTTGAACACTTATTTATTTCTATGGCAGATATTTTAGTAACAAGCCAGGAGACATCTTCATAGCTAATGTGCTTGAGCGATCTTTTCCCTTAATTGATTGGCATAATTCAAACAGTAGGCTGAAGGTTCAGAATCATGCCGAGAACTCTTGAAAAGGAGTGGAAAAATGCAGTGAATGTGCATCTAATTGTTCAAAAATGTTCAGCTAATTGTTTGCTATTAGTGCTGAAGGCCAGTTTACTGAGGTGGTGGTTTCAATATTATGTTAAGACACTCTTTTCAACTGGAACATATACTATTTTAATTCCTTGATAAAGTATTTGTTTTCTTACCTCTCCCACTGAATTAGACAGTGCTTGTACTATCTTCTCATGAGCAGTAGCAACAACGCTTTGTCCATTGATCTCAATAATACGATGTCCTACTCTTACCCCTCCCCTCTCAGCTATTCCACCTCGCATCAAGCTGCAAATCTGCCAAGAGAAACAGAAGTTTATTGACATTTAGAAATATTGTAATGTAGCAGTTACTAGAATTTAATACATAATAATGAGTGTTGATGCTGTAAGGGTTTCAGAAGATGCTTGTGGAAAGTATTAACCAGTACCGTGAGTTTTTAAATGTGGGTTTGTTTGGATTTTTTTTTTTCAACATTTCTGTGCATCATAATTATTCTCATTCTTATGGGCTGGAAACAAATAAATAGATGGTAGAGGTAGCAGCCATGCAAAAGCAGAGTTAGGGGGAAAAGAGAAGTTTTATGTCCTGTCGGGATAGGAGAAGTGATTGTTAAATATTTCTGCCTGTGCCACCTGGACTCTTTCCTGCAAGCTACCACTTTATTCTTTCTGAATAGTGGGAAATGTAAAAAAAAAGTGCTAAGGTAAAAATTTGTCTACAACAGCAAATTTTTCACATGCATGGAATAAAAAACCTGACATAAAGCTTAATCCTTAACCCTGCACAAACACTAGTTTAGACTGAAGTTTAGGGATGACGACATACAGACATTCTATATTCAAAGCTGGCAATCTGTCCAAAGAGTCCCAAAGATATTAGGAAGGTATAAGGAAGGGAAGATCCACCTCAGAGATGTAAGGAAGAAATCTTTTTATGATGAGCGTGGTGAGGCACTGGAAAAAGGCACCCAAAGAAGTTATGGAGGCCCCATCCCTGGAAGTGCTCAAGGTCAGGTTGGATAGGGCTTTGAGCAGCCTGATGGATCTAGTGGGAGGTGTCCGTGCCTATGGTAGGGAGGTTGGAACTAGGTATCTTTAAAGGTTCCTTCCAGCCAGACCATTCTGTGAGTCTATGAACCATATGTGAATTCTGTTTCTTTATACAGGCTGTTCTCAGCATACTGAAGTATGACAGCTTGTTTCCTGTGCCTCTGCTCTCCAGAGCCACTGGTTTTCTCCATGTTTTACAGTGCTCCTGGCCAGAGGGAGTTTAGGATGAAGGTGACAAGTCAGGCCACTGTTAAACTAGCAGATACAGGTACCAGTAAAGAACTAGGCACAAGTTTTTACTTTGATGCCCCCTACAATAAACGAATAATTCTCCAAGAAGAGCCCCCTACAATAAAGGAATAATTCTCCAAGAAGAGTTCGATTCCCCATGTATAGTCTCAGCAGACACTGCTATTTAAAATCATTCTGAGGTTGTAACATGCATGGTTTACAGGCAGAAAGAAAAATTTCAATCCACTATGGGGGATTTAAAAGAATGTTTCCTCCTCAGCAACTCTTACCTGTGCTCTGATAAGGCCCACCCTGACGACTAGACAGCTCTATATTACTTAGGAACTGTTGGTATGTCATCTCAGATGACTAAGCTCATGCAGCACATAAGGCAGATTGTAGCAGCCCCTTGTGTAACAAAACATGGATAGAACAGTGCAAGGCAAACTGTTTATTCTGTGTGGATGCCTTAAATATTACATATTAAACCAGGTTTCTTCTCATCTATGTTACTATTTAAACCCTGTGCATTTTTCCCCAGACAATTTAAATAAACAAAGGTAAAGAAGAAAAAACTCAACTGTTGTGTTAGATTTTACCTAGTGCTACTGTATTTTTAGATAGAATTGTGCTAGGCTCTAGGGATGGAAGAGATACAGTTCTCAGAAAAAGTATCTAAGATCTAGACTGAGAAGTAATGCAGCAAAAATACAACTGGTAATACACAGCTGTTTCATAATGTAGGAAACAAGATAATGATGTGATATGACAGATCACTTACATTTAATTTTTGAAGAGCTGTAGCATAATAATTTTCAGAAGATGGCTGATAGGGCACTTCGTGTTCACCTCCCCATTACACAGCATCCACATTTTTTTCATACATACACACAATATTTCTTATTTTTTGTAATGCTTTAATGTTTAAATCAATGCTCTGATTTATGCTGTTTATAACTAAAACTTCCAAAAGCTGGCACTACTAGTGCACCATGAAGCACAGCTCCAGGCTTTGCATTAACTATACAGAATATACAGGAGAACAGTCACCTGCAGCAGCCCAGCTTCTGCATCTTCCCAATAGCCTCTACAAGCAAAAGCCAGCTCAGGTAGTATTTTTGTACGTCGTGGTTGTTAGCTGTTCACTACGATAATAGCTGTGCATCCTGCACAGATGAGATGGGCAGGGGGGGAGAGAAACCACTGCAAAACTGCTCCCAGAAGAGGCACAGAAAGAGGTACCAGCTGCACGCTCTATGAGGTAATGGCATAGCAGTAGGAGACATTCAATTATAGCCATTCTGGCAAGCCATTTATTTCTTTGTTGTGCTAATGATGATCCAACAAAGAATACGGATATTATATTATTCTGAATAATTTGTAACAATTGTAATTACAAAACCGCCTTTTAAAAGTTCAGTGTCAAACTAGTAGAGAGAAATACTTTGCAGAGTTGTATTTCCAAATGTTACGTGAAGAAAGCAAGCGCTGTCTGGGGAAGGACTTACACATCCAGAAGCTTGTCCATGTAGCAGTCTAACAAAAGATGTTACTCTCTCCTTTTTGTTCATTTGCTTTTGTGCTCAAACACAAACTCTTCATAAGTGAAATGTATTACGAGACTTTCCTTTTTGTGTTGAGAAGGATTTTTAATGCTGAGTTCGGTAAACTTAAATGTTGCTCGTTTAACTGGAATGAATTATGACCCTGCAGTGTGGTGAATATGACAAATGACCAGTAAGTAGATGGAGTGAGCACGACATCCAACCACAGTCTGCAGAATTCACTAAACTAGGGCTCCAATTATGTAGAAGTTGATTAGCTGGGACAAAATGGATTGTCTCACAGATTCCGTTAACTGCCTCTGTCCACGTGAGGACATGAAATGCTGCTTCTAATCTGCCTCGGCTCGATTCTCTTCCCCAGCCCTGACCTAATGCTCCAACTACCCTAATCCCCATCAATGCTGTGACAGGCCTCCTAGAAGAGTTACTTGATAAACACACTACAGTATTTCTCATTGTACCTTAAATATATTTTTGTCTATTCTCATAGCACCAGGTGAACGTACTGCAATTACAAAGGATAGCAATTAAGAAATAAATCAATGCCTTGTACCGTGCTCTGTGCTGTTCTCACTAAAACCAGATCCCATCCCTTTCATCCTTTTTATACCAAGGCTTGGGATTGCTAACAGAGTGACCCACCAGCAATAACCATGCGTGTACACACGTGTGTTAGCATACATACACATGTATGGGGAAAGAGACTAAAGCACAGGCAAAGGAGGACAGAAGTTCACCAACGCACCTAATTTTTCTGTAATTTTTTTACAGACCTCTCTCTACTCAAGTGTCAGAGCATTAATTCCAAACATGACAAATACTTTAACCTCTGCTTCTGAAGGACATGAACTTAGGGTAGGGATGACTTCTGAGTGCTTCCAGCAGGCCCAAGGCTTGTAGTGGTGTTATTTTTACCAGTCTCTGCTCTGACCACATGATATGTGACATTAGGTAGGAAAAACTTGGGTACAATAATAACTTAAGAGATGGTTAGCAGACCTGGAAATCTACTAATGAGTCATCTGTTTGCTAAAGCACAGTAAGACCCATAAACCACATCCTGTGGAATTACCTGCTACTCTTCCAAGGGTGGCAAACAGAAATCTGGCAACTTCAATCGATGAGTTTCACAGAAAAGGGGACCAGTGCCCACAGTTCTTTGTGATGTGGTTTTCTGTGTGAGCAGCCTGATTTTTATTTTTTTTCCTAGACTGGAGGAAGAGGAGATGGTGATGGTCCTGCACTACAGACAGTCCCTAATGTTATTAACAGCCACCAGAAAGGGCAGGTGACTGCATGAGCTAGTTGTGTTGGGAGTTTGCTTTGGAAAGGTATAGGAGCATGGCTTGCGAAGGAAGAACTATGAGAGGAGGACCATGAACTGCACTGGGTAAGTGTTACCTGCCACATTCATTCTCCTGTTTGTTGCTGTTATTACAGGGAAACTGCAGCATCCAGAGAAGGGATACCTGGGCCACAACCTATATAATTGCTTGTAGTGAGAGGTATTTAGTTTTTATCAGAGGTCACAATTATATTCCCTTGCCCACTACCATGTGACCCAAATAAACTGCACACTGTGGAAGAAAAATTATAAGTCTTAGTATGTCCTCAAATTTGAAAGAGAGAAGTGGGGTCAGAGCTAATATTAGACTGTTGTAATTGTAAAAACCCATTTCAGTGTAACTGTTTTCCTTGCAACTCTGGCACACCAATGACAGATGAAGTAGCTGGTCCAGATATTGTACCCAACCATCTGGGCTACATGTCGGTTGTGGCTGTGTTATGTAGGAAAATCCCTCAAGAAGGGCAGTACTTGTTCTCCTGCTGAGATCCATTTGCATTATATTATTCAGAGTTGTGACTATAAGGCTTTTGGTTAATTAAGGGATCACAGTGCAAAAAGTGAGGTCATGTGCAAGGATTTTTTCAGTACTTCAAGTGCGTTTCTTGAAAGAAAAGCAAAAAGAAAGGAATACAGAAACTTACAATTCCATTCTGTACACTGAAGCCCAGCTGGTATTTTAAATCTGGTCGTTTTATGAGGACAGTAGTAACAGGAGGACAGCTGACGATGTTCAGTTTGACTTGCGTCTGATTCTTGAGACCCTGTAAGATATTCCAAAAGTTAGTATTTTGGAAATGGATCTTAATTTGCATCTTAATCTTTCATTATTGGTTTCCTAATTGCAAGAATGTAAAGCAGCTGATCCGAGAAAGAACAGCCAGAGTTAACAGAAGTCTGTTGTTAACTTAGAGATCTGTATCTCTGTTTCATTTATTTCCTTGTCCCAACCAAACACATCAAAGCTTGGCCTTTAATTAACATAGAAACTTCAAGAAAGCTTTCAAGAAAAAGCAGAAGTGACTACTGCTTGCCCTTTACCAGCATCTGGCTAATTAATCTCTGCCGCTCTTGGTGAATTTGCACAGACATTAGATTTAGTCTCAGTGATTAAAGATTATGCATTCTGAGATGCCATCGTATCTGGACAATCTTCATATACTCGCTTGATCTCTCCTGCAGTCTACCAGCCTCCATCTACTTCATCTACACGGAGCCAAAAGAAACACAGTAGATCTTAATCTGCAGCATTTTCATTTGGAAGCTGTGGAGAAGCCTGAAACTTTGAAGATAGCTAAGTAACTTAATTTTGGTAGCATTTTCAGATATGGCCTCACTTGTTACAGTCCAGTAACAAAGCTGCAGTCAAATTTTCCAGCCCTAAATTTTCGTACATTATCATCCCTGAATCTCTCTTTCTAAGTCTACCTTTTGATAGCAACACATTTTTATTTTATTATTTTAATTTTTTTTTTCAGTGGCATGAAAAATCGTATGCTGGAAGTCTAAAGGATCGCTTGGCAGAGTATTACATCTCTGCTGGCATACAATCTACAGCAGATACAGTTGTAAGTTTGGGGTACCTTTATGATCCCTTGGCATGTTGCAAGAGGTAGACCAACTAAACTGGTCCCATTAATGGACATAATTTGGTCTCCAATACTTAGTTTTCCTGAACGGGCTGCAGGGCCTCCGTTCATCATGTTAGCCAGGATAACGGTGGGTAGAATGGATCCCCATCCAGATTCCACAATCACTACCCCAAGAATTTCACCCTTCTGTTTTTCTAGCTGGAGCTGCAATCAAAAAGAAAAAAAAATGCAGACATTATTTGCTTTATTTTGTCTAAATTTGAGCACTAGCATTTCCATCGTTCTTGCATACTGTGAATAGCATGGAGCTTAACTATGTCAGATGAAATGTATGTTATTACTGTTTTGATCAATAAAAGCAGAAAAACTCTGAAAATGAACAGAAGAAATTCTAAAACCTTTTAAAGCTGATTTTAGTAGCACAGCATTGATGAAGCAACGCATCTTGAGTTGTCAAGTCATCCTTAAAATGCCGTAAGACATTTCTGTGAGAACTGCATCCCTCTGAAAAAAATGGATCAATCAGAAAGGAAATTCCAAAACTAGTTTACCTCTTTGCAGTTTTCTGAATTAGAAAAGTGTATGAGATCATCATTGTACATCTCTTGCGTATTGATGATGTCACTGTATTCTTTTTGACTGAGATCCTCTGGATTAATTCCATTGGCTCTTAAAAACTCCTGGTAAGCCACACTGAAAGCCTGACCAATTGACTGAGCTATCAGCTGTGCCTAGAATATAGAACAAACCACAGCTCAGACAAAGGACTGATAAACGTTTTACCACTGAAAACATAAGAAACAAGAGAGACATTGGAGTTTTAAGACTAGTCAAAATAAAGGATCCTGGAAAGTCACTATGTTAGTGTGGATATGAAGTCATTTTAAGGTCAGTTTCACAGAAAGAATCCATTATATCCAAAATCAAATTGCAAACTCCATTTAAAACCCCTGCTGATCTCCTTTCATCAGCACACTGCAGTAGGAAGCAGCCATATGCTATTTATGCACTCATTCCAATAAAAGCTAGAGAGTACTGGCTTTGTACCAGTATGGAACAGAGCTTAGGGAAAAGACTGTCACAAACCCTGCTTCTAGTCAGTGTATTTGCAGGGGTGATGAGAGAACGGGGACTCTGCTTGGACATGCCTTCACAGACATGTATGCACTGATGGGTTTTGGTCGTCGCAACACCTGCTGCTTCTCCGCCTTAGTTTCCTAGGACTGAAAACACTGCTTCAACAAAACCATCTGCTCTCCTATTCCTGCCGTGATACCCATCTCACATTCACAGCAAACCAGTAATAGCCCTCTACTGACCCATTGTGCTATTCCCATTAACACCTTGGGCAGCAATGTCAGGGATGCCTTCAGGAACATAACCAGACCACGACTACAGCTTGTTAAGAACAACTCTCCAAAAATCCCATGTCTTTATTTGATGTTGGAGCACTTACCTGTGCATGCGTTTTACTACAGAATGCAATAAAAGATGACTTCCCGGTACAGGGGGCTGTATAGTGAGTACAGCTAATGAATCATCACAGTGACTGGTATTTGGATGTGTCAAACACATATACATTAGAAAGAAATCTACAGAACCCGACAATGATGACGATAATACTAACAACTTTGCACGTTCAGCACACTGCAAAAGTCAACTAAAGAAAAATGGAACTGCCATAAAATTTACTTTATTCTTCCACTAGATGGCACTGGAACACAGAGAAACCGAGGTAGAGATAACAAAGGAATTTGTAGTCAACTTTTTCTACATTTGTTTTAACTTTCCTGTTCCATGTTTACTGCAGCTCACAGGAGGATGCCATGTTGAGTTTTGTATTCTGTCATCAGGGGTATGAATAACTCCCAATGACCTGAGGAGGAGTTAATTGCATCTTACAGTGTAACTCCCTAACAGTATTGCTAAGCAAACCTGTAAATCTTTTGGAAATGCAACACACTTTCTTAGCAGATACCTGCTAAATGCCTTATGAATGCATAGGCTTTTCCGGACAACATTGTAAATCTAAATCTTCTTGCAATCTACTGATCGGATGCAAGGTGGCTTTCTTATTTAACTTGAGCTGCATTACAGAAAAGCACCAATCTGCTTGATTGGAAAAATATTTTAGAAAATTAAGATAATTACTCTAGCCAGTCACAAGTTGTTCCTTCATATTTTAAAGCATCTTTTCAAATGTTATCAATACACTAAAAGGTTTGTAGTAGTACAGTAGTGCAAAAGTCATCAAGAATGTTTCTATATTGTTCCATTATGAAAGTCCATCACTAATCATTACTGACTTCTTTTTTTTCAATCTTCATTGCCATTGCTTTCTCTGTAGGTAGTCCCTTGCTTTTGCCTCCATTCTACATTCTCAAAACCATGTCTAGGTGGCATAGTCTATTCTATTACTGCTAGTAACAGCCAGTTATCATATCTTAATTTCATCTATAGCTCCAGGTTTTTATGAATGCTGATGAAAATCTTCAGCATTATGTTCAGCTTAAGAGATAATGTAATTAAATTGCTTGAAAAGGTCACCACAGCGAAGCAGAGGCAGAGCTGAGATAACTAGGTCTGAGAATAAACCCCATCTAGCACTCTAAACTTTAGACAATGCCATTTCTCCTTCACAGGCTTAATTGCTTTAAAATAATGAAAATGATTGCTTAACTCAAAAAATATGCAACCTGTGAGTTATGACTGTCTGGACCGAAGAACTCAATCCTGTTTTGGATTGGGACGACAGAAGTTATATTCCTATCAATGGTCAGAAATGTTTAGTACTGCCTCTTACTAATACCTGTATCTCAGCTGTGAAGTTAGAAACAGACTCCAGGTTTTGCTTTTTCTGTTTTACTAGCTTGGTATTTTTCTTCGGTTGAGTCCCCTGATCTGCCCCTCAAGACAGAAATACCTGTTTCACTACAAAACCAAGCCTGGATGTGCAATAGCAGTAACCCGAGGCTATCTTCCTTTGCCACCAGAGGTAAGGGCATGGCATGCCAGCACTATTCAAAGGGGTGAAACAGAATGCAGAAGAAACGTCCTAAACTCTTTTGCAAGCAGTACTTCCACAATCCTGTTTTGAGAATGGCTCCAGGTTCTCTCATTTTCGGTATTTCTGATGCAAGTGAAAATTAGAACCAAAGTTCCAAGGTAGTTGCTCCTTTTAAATGGAAAATTAACAAAAAGTGGTATAGGACTAATATGGTATTGGATCTCAGAGTATCTTATGGTATGAAATAACTGAAATTATGCTTTCTGCTGTATAGAGTTCTGAGGGAGTAGTGAGTTCTTCCTAGCTTTTTACTTAAGAACTGCTAAACCCTATAAAGAACTAAACTTTTTTAGCTCTATAGGGCTTCTCTAAAAATTCTAATTCGTAATCTTTACTAGGGATGAGAAAAAACTGAAAAATAAAGAATGTGTTCTTAAACATCACAGTATCAAGTCGCATGTTTGCTTACATATACCAACTACAGGTAAGCCAGCCGTAAGGGAGTAAGGACTGTGTAGAGTGCAACTTTGTGCCAGGCCTGCTAAGGTGGTAGATGTTCTCAGCTTCACTTTGGAAGGGATCCAGAACAGTTCCACCTCATTGTCAAGTGTCTGGAGACGTATGTGAGTCATTATGTGCCAACCTGCTGGACTAAAGGATCTAATCAAGAATTAATTTGATATCCATAAATTACTTTTGGTTATGAGTAGCTGTGGACTTCCAGACACCTCCAAATAATTAGGTGCTAAAACATCTGCAGAAGCATTGTTGAAAGAATATAAATGTTTCTATAACACATGAGACAAAGAGTAGATGTTTTGGGACTTAGGAGGAGACATGAATTTGCAACATGGATTTGTGGAGACAGAAAGACAGATGAATGTGGACAAACAACTGGCTAATGTTCCCAGAGATTACCTGTAGCTTCAATCAGAAAATACATAAAAATTCATTTAAGAAATTAGATGTAACATCAGAGATTCTCTAAACAACATACATTGTTTAAATAAATTTCGTTCCATTTACTTACATCCTCTGATTCAAAGACATGGCATATCATTTTGTACTGCTTCTTTCCCTCCTGGGCACCAGGTGTTGTTTCAATACAGTCTTGAGAAGCTGATCTCGGCATGCGGCGGCGTGCCATTAAAACCACGATGTTACCGATATCGGCAATGTATGAGATTGTGCGCAGCGCATGATCCATCATTGTTTCCTATGTAAAGCAGAGAGATATAAAGTCATTCTGCATGCCTGCTGTTATTTTATAAACGATGCATCTTCACTCTCCTCGATGGCCTGTTGCTTGAGAATGACAAAAGCTACAGACATACTTTCTGTGGGCCCAGATTGGACATTCCCTACACAGTCAATGGGCCTGAACTCCAACTGAAGGCATAGCGGCTCTTCAAGAAATTGGCTTTAATGGAAGAGTTGCCTGAGCAAAAAAATCATGGTTGCTACCAGAATGCAATAAAGAAGATCTATACTACTAGTTATTATTATTTTTGACTGCAAAGACAGAGTTACGTACTTGTTTACACTAACGTTTTAGACAGTTATTTGTACCTTTGTACAGGTTTTATTAAGATACTGTATAAGCAATCTGATTTCTCTTTAGTTGTTTTAATTTTTATATATAAA
>JAAGNO010028817.1:74030-85309 GCA_033439905.1 Ceryle rudis
TTTAGCAAGTTATTTGTACCTTTGAACAGGTATTAATAAGATACTGTGTAAGCAATCGGATTTCTCCTTAGTAGTGTTAAATGCTATATGTAAAAATAAAGATGAAGCCACACCTTCTCTAAGTTTTAGAAAGGCATGTTGCTATGGAAGATGTTCCACAGTGGTAAGAACCACTTATGTTTAAAATGAGAGTTTTAGGGATGTTCATGCAATCAAGTAATCTCACTGACTGCACTTCCTTTAAGTGCCTTGAAAAAAAATCACTATTACTGAAGACTCTGTATAGTTACAGAGAAAGAGAAATTCCTAGGGGGGGAAAAAAAAAGCAAATAATAACTTCTGATATTAATGCTTATCTGGCAGATATTATGACAATTTAGACAAAATACTGAAAGAAGCCCTCTAGCTATAAGGACCCACAGAAGCCATAAAATGGTGTATTAAGGCAGTGATGATTTACTTTGTTCCTGAGGAGACATTCATGGACTGTATGTTTGTTGTTCTTCACTGTGTGACTGTGCTGTCCCTCCTCACCCCACTAGTGCCCACATATCACCATCTGACTTGAGGTGCTGGTCCTCTGTACTTGGAGCAGTCAGCCTTTGCTCCTTCTCAAAGCCACACTCTGCTGTCACATGAGTAAAATGCCTGTGTCCTGTTGTAACAGTCACGCAATGCGTGCACTTCTTGTGTGACAAAGAGGAGACTGCAGGAGGCTCAGGAGAGGCCCTTTCACTAGCAGGCTGCCAGGGTAATTAATCCAGTTCTCAGAGCGGAGCTGGTGTGCTGCGCTGAATCACGGCTGTTGCCATTGGTTGACCATCCACAACTGTTTTAAGGCAAAAAAGAGTCCAAACCCTATTTTTATGGGACCTTTCAAACCTGAGCTTAATAGGTTTCTTAAACTGGATGCTACTGCTTATTTTATAACCTTATGCCAAGTACTTATTTTAATTAAGATAAAGCTTTTTATTGAAACAAAGACCAAGAAAGTACCTCAAAATCATGGTTTGTTAACTTTGTTTTCTATCATTTCTTTATATATTTTGCATTGTAGAGATGAACTGTGCTCTCCATTAAGAACCAGAATGGGCCCGTCTGAAAATTCCTTCTTACTAGGGTCATTGGTCAGGGTGGAGGGTTTTTCAGAGTTTTATTTCTTGCTCAACCAGAAGCATAATAGTATTATTGATGAAACTAACTGAGGATGTTCCTGGTCCCCCAGCCCAAAGAGCTGAAAATATCCCTCAAATTCTGCCTGGAATAAAAACCAACCTTATTATCAAATCAATTTGTTTCACTTTACTTTGTGATCTTTATTCATTTTGGATAAATAAACTGCTTTCTGGTATCTAAAGTATTTTGGTTCTAGGCTAAGACTAAGATTGTCTCTGCTGCTTTTGGCATCTGCCAAAAGAAATATATATGGAAATTTATAAGGTGAAGAAAGAAAAAATGACTACAGGTTTGCTGTTTGTTTTGTGTTTGTGGTTTGGGTTTTTTTTTTAACTAAGAAGACCTTCTGGGGGGGTTGTTTGTTGTGGGTTTTTTTTTAATTATTTGCTAGTGGCTCTTGATATGAAAATCCTACTGAGCAGCATGAGGTTAGTTTTCATCTAACATCATATTAGACGACTGAGATACCTTCCCTGCTGTGTGTGTGTAGTGGCAGGGTTTTCCTTGGTATCTGATCTTCCAAAGAAACTTAATTGTGCTATGAGATAATAGAGGATTTTCATCATTACATAAACGGTGTCATACTTTATATAAAACACCGTGTTAGCTTGTCATTAGCTGAACAAATCTCTAAGGCCTAAGAGAGAAAGATTGCTGCTCAAGTCGACGAAAGTAATTGTTTTAAGAATTTCAGTACAATTTAGGTTGACCGAGATCGAAAAATATAAATAATCATTTTCTTAGAACCACCTGTCTTACTGAGAAGAATCACTACCCATAAAGTTATTGTAAAAATCCTTGCCAGGCTTGAAATAAAATGTCCTATCCCTAACCTATGAAAAGTGACAATGGTTAAGAGATGTTTTGGGGGCTGTCTCTAAGGGTTGCAGGGCCTCAGGAGTATCTATAGCACTTCTCTAAGGATGGAAAAATGTTTTATAATGGACATGTCTCAGCGGGATCTTGGGAGCTCTGCAGCGATAATTGCTTTTCAGCAGTCTGCACTATGTCTCCTGTGAGGGTGTCCTCGTATGCGCAGCGTACACAAGAGTGAACGGACTGGGAGAGTGAATACATTTCATCTCGCCTGCCGAGAGTCTTTCTGTCCTTATCACTACACAGAAGTTACTTAAAGGGTGGGGGCTTTCTGAATTTTCCCTTTGTAAGGGTGAAAGCAGTCTGTCCCCCACTGCCGCCCACCTTTTTCCTGTCTAATACAATTACAGTTAGGAATGAGGCAAACAATATATAGTGACTGTAAACATGTCTTTATTTTTGACTTATTTGTGACTTGACTTTTCCTTTTTTCAGTCCATGTTCCATTCCACTCTGTTTTCTGTTAGCACTATCTAATTTTCACCATCTCTCCTCCTCCTTTGTTACTTTCTCATGAATCCCTCAATCTCTGCCCATCTGCTTCTCTAGTCTTTCCCTCATCCCTTTTCTAGTCCCATCCATTCCATCCTTGCTATCTTTATCTTTGTCCTTAGAAATTCAGCCTCTTGTGGCCTTTTTCAGAATCCCAGTTCTACCTTCTGTTCAGATTCTCCTCTCTCAGCATTTTCCATTCTTCCTAATGAACTCTTTTAGAATCCCATTTGTGATCCTCTTGAAACCCAAAGAACAGATGAAGGGGGAGACTAAGCATTTTTCGAGGCTTTCAAGTGGTGTAGTCCTGTGGGAGTGGGAGTGTGAATTAGACAGCCTAATGAGTCAGACGATTTTATAGAACCAAACATCTACCAGAGGCTCTGCTCATACACATTTGCAACCTCTATCTCTTTATTTTTCTCTGCTAGTTTTCCTGGTTGCTTCGCTCCCACCTTCACTGAATGAGCGAGAAGATGGGCAAGGCTGCTGTGATATTTCTGCTGTTCTCATGCACCAACTGCAAGCCTGTAAAGCTGCAGCACAGGGCCGAACTCTTTGCACATGAAGTGATCATGTGGCCAAATCTGCTTCTACCACATAAACAGGTGGTCACTTTGTGCTGACTGTATTCAGTAACTAAATGCAAAAGCCACTAAAAAGTGTCAGAGGTGCCATTTCCTAGTGTTGCTGAGGGCAACAGAATCACCAGAGCTGGCTCTGTTCCCGCGTGGTCATACACTGTACTGGTGCTATTCAGCATTTGAACCCTGCTGCATGTCATTTTTTAACTGAGAATTTTGCATTTTAAATCAGCTGCTGCCTCGTGTGCATTCTATGACACTACAGATGGATTAAAACACGGATGGCACACTGCAGAAATAGGGTTTATATAATTGATAAAGCCATGAAAGAACAGATTGTCTCTGCCAGCTGCCACACCAGCTGAAGTAGGCCTATAGTAATTACACCAGTCAGGAAACTTCACTAGCACTGAAAAATATTACCAAGCCCAAACTGCAAAAGCATCCCGACAGCAATGCTAAGGAGTCATGGAAATAAGTCAGTTATAGCTCTCTGAAAGAAAGCAAAAAACTGTGGTCAAATGCCAGAGAGCTTCTAATTATAATAATTTCCAGTATTGCTATTTCAACCTAGTTGAACAGCTCATACTAGACACCATTCCTCATGGTGCACTAGAAATCTCAAGGGAACCATAATGAGCTAACAGTTTCTTTGACAAAAGGTTTGTGGTCTGTCTCAAAGGACTTTCCCTTTTTATTTTTAAAAAGGGTTGATGTTCATCTGAAATGCTGAACTATTTAGAGAGTGACTTCCACTAAGACTCAACTAAGGCAACTTACCTATTTACTACCACATGTTCCTACAATAAACTGTAACTGTTCATTTATCAAAATTATCTGTAGTCATCTTTACACTGATAATTACTAGCATTCTGTTTTCTGTTAATGCAAAAAGTAGTCATACGCTTTGACAGCATACTCGCCTGGATGATGCATGTTTACGATGAAGTCAAAGAAAAGGGTAGGCCATAGTAGTGTTGGTTATAGTGGATGAAATGCAGTATCAACACAACTTACGGATGGCAGGTTGTACATTCTGCTGCCCATTCTGCTACTCATCTGACTCATCTGTTGGGATTTCTAGTGGCATGTTAAGGACATCTGCTTATGTTAAAAGTAGTCCATTTCCTGGAGATACTGTCATTATCCTCACAGTGCAAGATAGTAATGCTCTTAAATTTCAGGAAGAAGTGGGTGCCTCATGGTTTGCATTGTTAGAAAAACAAATTTACATAGTAATTGAAAACAAAATCCTAAACATAGATGCTGCATTTACCTTTACTGAAATATCTCCTATAGCTTCAGCTGATTTCTTCAGTTAGCCATGACATTTCCGAACTCTGATCTTATGCACCAAGATACAAGTTCAATAACCATTTTCTCTTTCCATCTTCCAAGTTGTTTATGAAAATATTGAACAGTACTACATCAAAGAAACATGCTTGTGAGTCTCCCTCTGCTCTTTATCTCTTTATATTGCTATCTATATGGCAATATATTAGAAATAAGTACACTCAAAAATTTTTTAGCCTGCTTGTATCTTCTATGGCTAGACCGTATAATCTAGAAAATATTATATGAGATAAAAGCCTTATTTAAGTGAATAGGTGATGTGTTCTTCTTCTGGACAAATATATTCCCCATCACAAAAGAAATTATTGACTTGACATGATTTACTTTTGACAAATCTGTGCTGATTCTTGCTCATCTCCACTCACAAACTGCCTACAAAGGGTTTGTTTTGTTTGCTGTCTTTCTGACAGTTAAGATGACTGATAATCCTTCCTCTGTTCTGCTACTAAAAAAAGACTAAATATTACCTTTGTAAGTTTGAAAGGATAGCATAAGATGACTCCAACCACTTTTCCAAACACTGTAAGATTAATTCTCTAGTTCAGCTATATCTAGCTTAACTAAGCACCCTCTAAATGGTCTGTTCTTTAATGTAACTTCAGGTCTTGCCTTTTTTCAACTGCTGTTAGCGGCATACAGTGAAGTTTTAGTGAAAACTAAAGCAAAAAATGTCACTACAATTTCCCTTTTCAAAGCCTCTCTTAAGAATGAAAATTTAAAGACTTTCTGCAAGTCTGATCAAAATCTTAAGAGATTCTGTGAGATTATTATACTAAATATCAGGATCCATGCATAAATTATACGTATTTAATTGTAAATGCCTTTAAAATAATCCTTCTTATGAAAATTGCTTCTTATTGAATACATATGTCTTCCTAGAGGATGAGGCTGATCATTGCTGTGGTCTCCAGATGCTTCTTAAATATGAATAGTTAATAATTTACATTAGGCAAAAAGGATGGCAGCTCAGATGTGATTTATGGAAAAATTAATGGTTAAGTATTAAAAATGGCAAGATACAAATAGCTTAGTCAAAGAATGAAATTACTTCCCTGTTAGCCTGCAGATTTGGGTACTGAAACTTTCAGAGAAACAACATAACATTCATTCTGAAAGACGTTTGAGTCTTTTCCTAAATTGAATTATAGATCTCAGCAACGTGCAGGCATTTTCCAATATATCAAACAAGCAAACCCAGTGTCAGTATTACTGTATTGGTAAATGGCAAGTGTTAGGATAATAGCAGATCTAACTGCTCTTTCTGAGCATTGTCACAATGGTGATTTTATCCAAATTTAGCAAAGGTAAAGGTAAAACTCTTCGGTAGAGTTTTAATCATGACTTACCTGTGTGTCTGCATTTAAAACTTTGATTCTCTGTGTGGAGATGAACAGATCCACTTCAGTCAAGGCCTGGGAATCTCCCTCTGAAGTCTAAAAGACAGATGCTTTGTTACAAGGGGAATTTTAATTTCCTCTTTAGAATGACAAATTCACTGATTGCTTCAAGCATAATGTGATGTGAGGCAACTGTACTGTAAAACCATTACAAAGACAGCTATTCAAAGGTGTTTCTAAATACATGCAAAGAATGCATTTATTGCATAGAAAGAGTGAAGCATCCTCAGATTTTGTGGGTAAGAGTGCATTTTCAGAGCCCATGGGACTGACAGCTCAAGCACTAAAATTCTCTATTTATAGCCAGAACAGAAGTAAGAGTATGGCTGTTTCTTCCCCACTCTGTCATCAATACACTTCAGTACTTGAGGCACCAAAACTGAGAAAGTAGGAGAATTAAGAAAGTGACCTACTCTCCATCAGCTGCTTAGCCCTTGCTATCTCCAGTGAGCTCACCAAAACAAGTAAAAGCTGGGCTCAGTACTGTGGTGGGGTTTAGGCTTTTCTTAAATTTTTAGTTTAGCCTTTTCCTAGAAAATAAAGAACTGAGTGCTGAACTAGTATTTTCTCATATCACAGAAAGCTATCAGCTGACTTTTAGACCTTGGTGTCTGAGCACTGCTCACTAAGGAAGCAGTTCTATATGCCCTTGGAAACCACGGCCACAGAGCAAGCAGGATTAGAGTGGAAGGCTACGGGGCTTCCTGGGTGTGAGTGCTGGCTCTGCCCACGTGACAGGAGAGAAAGTGGCGAAGCAGCTGCTACCTCTCTCTCACTGCCGAATCCAAGAGCTTACCTAATACCCTTGGGTTCCAGCAGGAGCCAACCTATTTCTTCTTCCAGGCTACTGACCACAGTGCACTATTGTGACTGGTACGAAGCAGCACCCATGGTAGCAGCCTCACAACGTAACAGCCAGACTGTACGACCCTGTGCTAAAGGCAAGCCTCAGTCTCCTGGTCAGAGACTGCTTCTTTGATGAAATAGTACAAAGAATGATATATTTGCTGCTCTTTTCTGTACATTTAAAGGCTTAGCTATGCCTATAATTCGTTAATTGGATTGGAATTAAGTCTCATTTGGTAAAATACAAAGCAAGGCAGAGATTACTTTTATTGCTTTCATCCAAAACCATCACAAAGACCAAGATGAATTTTAGTGATATTTTTGTCAGCTGTATTTACTTAACTGAAGTATAGTTTTTAACTGAGAGAAATGTCTCCTGCATGAACTGCTCCAGCTACTACCTGGTAATTTGTTTTGTTTAAAAATATTGACAGTAATATCATAAATATACAGTAAGTCACAGGCACAGGAAATACATCTTACTGCTTTGATTAGTAAAACAAAAGTAAGCATTATATTAAGAAAAAGTCTTCCAGATAACATTGGCTGTATATCTGAACTAAACAAATCTCAGGTATTCAACAGAAGAAGAGCAGCAGACAGGCACTCCAGCAAATGAGCAATGAAGAAAGTGAGTTATTTTACTCCATCCAGTGTTCTACTACTTAACAAAGAAGAAACCAAAATGACAACTTTATGAGGACCCATAATGAAAGACACAACACTCCATGGAGAACAAGTACAACAAAAATGTAAGTAAACATTAGCATTCAAGAAAAACAGTTTACACACCGCTTTTTTCTTGATTTTAGCCGCCTTTTGCATCCTCTGAGGAGTAGCATAAAAAAAGAATGCAGACAGATGTACGCACAAAGAAAGAGAAAAGACAGTGTGGGCAGTCAGGGAAGCCTTTTGACTGTGAATTCAGACTGTTAAAAATTTGGGGGCAGTGGGAGAAAGATGTGCAAGACAGAAAGATTTGTTTCTATTTTACGCAGTCCTCAAGCATAATGGGATCTTAATGGCATTATGCATGCTGTTGATTTGTTACAAAAAAATTGGTACCAAAGAGTGTTGTCTGTTAACAGCTGCTCATAACATTTATCCCGCTAAATACACAGAAGTTTAAAATGACAGTATTTTAAAAATGACTATTTTAAAGTCAAGGTTTTCTATCCATATTAATCATACATCTACACGTAACTGTTGAACAGAACATATCTCAAACTCTCTTCCATGACTATTTAAAGAAGTCAAGTATCCCTGACAGACTAGGATTGTTATTAATACACCAAACAGATTTTAGGGAGTTAATTGCAGTCAACAATTACTAACCGCTTGAGACATCACAATGTATTAAACAGAAATTCAAGGGTTTGGAAAGTTTAAAGAACTGGCCCTTACTTGCCTTCCATTTGTTTCTAAATGCTGCATCAGTCATCAGTCATGACAAGCTCTTGCTAAATAAATGACTTTCCCAAAATGGTTTCCTTCAAAAATGTGCAATTTTTACCAGTTAAATTTTATTGACTAAGCACGTCATTTTTTACTAGCATTTACATCTACCTTTTTCTAACCACTTGTTTATTTAGATGAGACATTTTAGCAGATCCACAAAATTGTAAAAGAAAAGATTATTAACAAAAACAAAGCATTTTTTTACACAGCTGTAGGAAGCAGTCATTACGTTATTTACTGAGAAATTGCTCACTGTAAATAACATAAAATCCAAACATAATGGTAATGAATCTTCTTCTCCTAAAAAAGTAATGGTTCGATATATTGAGAGCAGTCATCACAATTTGTAGTAAGTCAAAGGAATTAATGACATAAGAGGAAAACCACAGTAAAACAACTATCCTGTGGCTTTGGGGTATTTCCCAACTGTAGTCTGCAATTTGTTCTTAATACTTGAATTCTTCATACAGGTTCCAAACAGTTTTGAATAGGCTCTGGAATAATGTGTATTTTTTCCCTCAGAGAAGCTGTATGTATTTTCATACAGACTCACATAAGTGCACTTCAGAATAGGTTTGAGCTGAAGATCCTGTACTGTTTGGAGATTAATTGTCAAAGGAGCAGAGAGCATTCTCCAAACCATAAAAATCCCCTACCTTAACACGGCTCACTGCCTCTTGGGCCTGCATCATTCTTATGTTTTTGGAAGGGTTGCGCTCAGAGAGCAGCTGTGTAGAGCCCAGGTAATTGGCTGCAAAGATGATTCCATCAATGAGGTCTTCAGGTTCACAAGGTCCTGGAACTGACATAAGACATTTACAGTTATTGCCTTTCAGAAGAGGGTAGAGAGATGAGACATTGAATAAAGGATATTGAGGCTTGAACAACCTGGAGAAGAAATCCAGCGGAAAATAAATTATGTTTTCCACTATTAAACATAAACAGAAAGGATTTAAAACATTTCATAATGGTTTGACTGTGGAATTCTAGAGGAAAATAACTGGCAATTTTTTCCTGCACTGATAACACGTTGGAATTATTTGCAAATTTCAGAAATGCTGATAGGCTCCTTTATCATACCTTTCTTACTCTTTACATGTATGACTGCTACAATGCACGAGCTAAACTTCTGCTTGAATACAGAATTCTGTTTCCACGTATTTTTTAAATGTTTGTAGAAGTACACAGTCCCCAAACGTTATCTCTGACAAAAATGCTGATGAAGAGCGGGCACAGAGGTGTACTTTGCTTCAGCAAAAGTCCACCATGAAACTTAACAGCTCAGAAAATTTAGCAAACAAGAGAAGTAAGCATCTTGATGCTGTTTCATCATGTGGAAGGCCTGAATTTGGAGACTGATAGAAAAATACTGTTCCCAGGCTGGTACAGATTGTTAGACCTGAATAAAACGTTCATGGTCTAATCAATAGCATCTGCACAACAGGTCGTAGAGCCTTTTCCTCTGAAAGAAGGGAAGTCACAGAAGGCAGTTATGGAAAAGGACCACATGGTAAGAGTATGCAAGATTTCATGTTTAAAAAGAGAAGGAAAATAGTGGAACTTAAAAACTTCTCTTATTTTTTTTTAAATTTTAGCTTTCATTCAACAAAATACCTTTGTGTACACTTAGTATTAATTACATAGTGACTTTGGTGAGATTTTAATATAAACTTACATTTTGCAAGTTGTTTCTTTCCAAGGATGAAAAAGAGGGGTCAGGGAGAAGAGAGTAAAGGATAGTATTGATATCATACTGGGACTGTGTTCATCATCGTCTTTATTCAGCTGTTAAGCTTTACATCTAGCTTCATTAGATCAACAGTAAAGAACAGTCATTCCAGAGTTTGGCTGCAGTCTCTTGACAGTGAATATTTTCTGTTCCTCAACAGTTTTATAAAAGAAATTTGCTTTGAGCTGTATCAACTTGCCAAGCTGCTAACACGTTTTTTGGAAGTATTTCAATCTCATGTGTGAGGAGAAAAATGACACTGAAGGGAGATGCTGATGCCAATTTAAAAAAAATAAGATAAAATCTTGGACTGTGGACTATTTCAATTTATTTATAAACAGTTTAATATGGAAGATTAATATGAGGAGAAGAAAAAATACATGACATGTTATGCTGATGAATTTTACTGAAATAGTGGTTTGCACAGATATCTTTTGGTGAGCATTACTATCCCTCATTTTCCCATTCTAATTTAGAAGAACTCTTCCAACAGAAAATAAACTTGATTAAGAGAAGTGACTTTCTTCTTCAAATCACGTTGCTGACACCTATACTTGCATGCAGACCTTGCATTCAAAAATCTCAACCCCCAGCAAAAATACCCCAGTCTTTGTAATTCAGTAATCAAAGTATATAAACACACAGAGAGACATATATTTACACCAGTCCTGCATTTTCAGAGACCTGATATTAACTAACTATGCTCACCCAAAATGGAGCTATTTGTTCTGCTAGTAGTGAATGAAACTGAAGAAAATTAAGATTCCTCAAGAAATCCATTTACTCTTATCTCTTTTCACACACATCTTCGCACCACTGCATTTTTCAGCAGATGGACGATGTATTTTATATGGTACCTCTTCTGATGATGTTACTCATACGTCTTTTCAGGCCTAAAATTTAAGTCTCATACATATGTACTTCTTTTAGCATGTAACAGCATCCTAATGTTGCATCATATTGTCATGTTGTTTCAAGGGTAGCAAAGAGGGAAATTAACTGAAGATGTGAATTTAATGTTAAGGTAGCAAAACTTCATTAGACACCCGCCTCAACATGCTCATTAAAAATTAAAATGGCTTTAATTTTGTTTTCCTTCATTCACTTCAGGCTAAGTAAACCAGGCTAAGTTGAATTAAGGTTGCTTTAACTCTGAACTACTCTTAACCACATAATGTTTAAATCAGTATAACTAATCTTTAGTAGTTAATTAACATTCATTTTCTTGAAATACTTTGTGTGTCTCAAATTAAAATTGCAATTATTGGTACAAATTCTAATGCAGACATTATTACACGGAATTACACAGAATTATCATAGAGGCTGGAATAGACCTTTGAGATCATCAAGTCCAGCCTAAGACCTGAC
>JAAGNO010028820.1:0-16946 GCA_033439905.1 Ceryle rudis
GTTGAGTCACCAACCCTCATGGTATTTAAGAAACAAGTTGACATGGTGCTTCAGGACATGCTCTAGGGGCAGGCATGTAGGGAGCTATGCACCCCTGTTCTTTATAGACTGGACATTTAGAAGAGTTAAATTACTGAAATATTATATCTAGCCAACGAAGGGAGGAGACAAAACCCTCCCCCCCCCCGTTTAGGTAATCCCACAGTTCCTAAACTAACCAGGCTCAATTTTTAGGGGGGGAACAAAAAAGTACTAATTCTTGTGATTAAGTTAATTGAAGTCAAAGTTTTCAGTCTAGATGTTTTCTTGAGTTTGAAATATGACTGATTTTTTTGTATGCAATTGCTCTAAAAATTTTTTGATGAGTAACAGTTATCTTAAATCTTGCACAAAGGTATCCTCACAGAACATTACAGATTAAGTTAAAAATCTATTTTTCCTTTAGACAAAGTGTCAGTGAACAGCTAACAATACAGTAATGTATGCAATTTCAGTTCTGTGTATCTTTTCAGTGCTCCTGTCTATTAATTAGCCATTGATTTGAAAACGTCGATTTTCCTGATAATGGTTTTACGTGAAGTACGATCAATCTCATTAAATTCCTTTTATTTCACATGAAAAAGTGGATCACAACTTAACATTTAAACAAACCTAACCGAAAGCAGTATTTTGATTTTTTTCTTTCATTTTATGCTTAAAATAATTTTGGTTGCTTCTGTATATAAAGTCTAGCCTGGCCTATTACAGGATGAAGTTCATAAGCTTTTTTTAGTACAACAATCAACATACAATTGCATAAAATATACAGTTTTAAGCAAAATTAACTTCCTTAATAACGGCATTATTTATGTTGTTTTCACATGCCCTACAAAGGAGCTGTACAGAATTCAGGGAAAGAATTTGGTGTGGCCATTATAATGACAAATACACTGACCCTTATAAAGATGAACTTGGTGCATCTCCTGTAGTTTTATGTACTGGGTAGGAAAGTAAGGAATGATTTTAAACAATATGGTAAACTTTCAACTCCTATTTTATGTCCTAAAGTTGAAGTCTACCAACACAAAGAAGAAATTACAGCAATCAAATGCTGGAAGTTTTAAAGAAAAAATTCCTTTGACTTAAGAACACTGGAAAGTTTCTGTACCTGTGAAGAGTGTGAAGGGTGAACTCATGGGAATGCAATTTATATACTCTCCCGCCATAGTGACAAATTGACTTCAATGACAAAAAAAATAATCTCTGTTAAAAAAAGTAATAAAACCCGTATATGACTACAGGAATAACAGTGTTTCTGTTGCAAATGTCGCGTTCCAACACCAAAGAAATCTAACAAGTTGTTACATTTTCCAACTTTGTATATTGTTTAAAGTGCACCTATTTAAAACTCAGAAATAATATTTCTTTATATACAGCTTATGCATTTTTTAGTTCTATGGAGTATTATCCTGCCTATTTAAATTTTGTTTAGAACTTGCTGCACACGATCCCATCTATTACTAAACACAGTAATTTCTAATGCATATTTTGGCTGAAGAACGTTTTTAGTTCAGTTCCTGTTTTAGTAAGGTAATTAAGTGCATGACTACCTTTCAGTCTCTTGGCCCTATTTCCATGCCTATCATTAGTCATTTTTGGATTACTTTATTGAACTAGCAACTTGCACAGAAAGATCATGAACTTAGAAGATTATCAGAGCCACTCTAATGCATATTCTAAAAGGATCCACCAGAACACATTAAAGTGTGGTGCCAGACAGTATTCTACAGTAAGCATGTCCTTGTGAAAAAAAGCGCTTGCATGTAAAAAGTGCCCAAAGCTGTGAAATCGCAGGGTAATTCACATCGGCATCAGAGCCTTGGACATCTCTTAACTGAAGAAACCAGTGAAGTGTCATATTACTAAATGGTAACAAATCACTTCTGTCACAAAATGTCATTGGAAAGATCATGGTCGACTGATAACAAAATAAAGCAGATTTCTTAAAGAGAAAGTCTTCCTCGGTTGTGTACATTTTATTCAACTGCAGTTTAATAAACTCCAAAACTAGGAAGACTTCTAAAATTTGACATAGATTAAAAGGCAGTTGACAAGATGCTGTAACAAACACATAAACCTGTTAAATAGCAAGCATCTATCACATGCAAAGAACCATTCTACATAGTATACTGCACATTGATTAAAACATTCACTTGAAAACACTGGTGAGCAAGATAAAAAAAGATCACTAAGGTATAAATTACCTGCAAACAGAGCACTGCCGCTGTGGTTGGAGGGCAGTGAACATCACTACCACAGAGTAGTTACGAGGTGGAGCCTTCACAAATCTTCGAAATTTGTCCCCATTCATGCGGATGACTGAGCGCCTTGAACTCCACTCCATCAGCTGTTCCACCTTCTCAGCCAAAAGATTCTGTAATTGAGCACAAGGATGAGGAATGTTTAAGCTTCAACTTCAAGTTGGGGGCACCTCTATGTAGCTTATAGCACAATTTAGTCTTCTATGTAGATAACTACACTTTAAATAGCTAAAAAAAAAAAAACCAACACAGTCTTAAACAGAAAGGATATCGAAGGCAAAGGAGTAAGGCTGACTGTAAAAATACAAGACACCAGTATAACAATCATTTATCTGCCATTAAAAATTCTAAGTTCTAGAAAATACAGCATTATATTTATTCTTTTTAGTAAAAATCATAGCAGGATATTGTCAGTCACTCAATAAGATGAAAGAAAAATGTAGCTACAAAAAGAGATAGTTCTGTTCAGAATTTCCTTACAAATACGTATAACATTGAATTTAAATTAATATACATTTTATATTTTGCTACAGACAGGAGAGCACTGTCTTATAAACTCATCTAAGCAAATTCCATTATGAGATCAATGTTTTTAATTGCTTTCAAGATTGAGATACCCAAAATATTTTGGCTAAACTGTAAGTGTATAAGAAAAATAAATTGTGTGTGGCTTTTCTTTTGCGTGAAAGCATTCTATCACATGAATGATGTAAAAGCAGGGTATGAGACATATCAGAAGACAGCTCTCAAGCTAAATGCATTCATCTAACTATTCCTATGAAAATCCATTTAGTTGGTTTTGGTTTGTTTTATTAAGTCAGCTGTTACACAGGCTTAGCAGAGACTTTTCAGCCTAAGTTACCTAGGTTCTGTGAGGTTGCACTGATGATGCTCTAGGCGGATTGCTACACCTACAGTGTATCAGGATCAGTGCAACAATCCATCTTGTTTTAAGTCTTCAGTTCCCTGCTCAAGGACACTGTGGAAGCTGAGTATATCAAATAAGAGCTAAAAAAAGAGTGGAAAAAATGGGAATATTATGATTTGCACCGAAGCTGAATGCTGAGAAAAGATGGGAAAGACAGCAAAGGGGACAGACAGAAAGAGAGATAGAAAGTCAAAAAGGGGCACCAAAAGAAAAGAAACTAAGTTCAGAAAACATGAAGATGTGAGACCACTGATAAAATACATGTGAGTTAGGAAAAGGGTACACAGATTGATGAGGGACCACTGTAGAGGGAAGAATAAACCAGCATAACAAAACAGTGAAATTGGGATGCTCTGAGAAAAGTGAACATGATGACAGGCAAGGGAAGGATAAAACAAATACTGTGCAGGAACAACTGAGCAAGGAGACAAGGTGGCTTTTCTAGTACTTTTTAAAAAAATATATTAAAATAGAAAAATTAGCTCATCTAATAACATTCTGACAACTCAGTAAGGCTATAAAAAAAGAGTAGAGATATAAATATGAGAGGAAGGGAGGACTGAACTACAAGGATAAAGAAAAATTACATTTTGCCTGTAAGATCTTCCATCTTAAAACATAGAAGATGCCCCTTGGAGCTCCTTGTAAGGCACAGCTGGTCAT
Source organism: Ceryle rudis (assembly GCA_033439905.1). Classification (NCBI taxonomy): domain Eukaryota; kingdom Metazoa; phylum Chordata; class Aves; order Coraciiformes; family Cerylidae; genus Ceryle; species Ceryle rudis. The sequence goes on from JAAGNO010028820.1 coordinate 3,892, forward strand.
TATGGTCATTAGAAGTTTTGAGTCCAAAAGAAGCTTTGATCAGCATAAATCATGAATAGTTCTGAGACAATCACATTTATTCAACACCATAAGCCTTTAAAAAACAAAACAAAACAAAAAACAAACACCCAAACTTTTAGGATTTCATTCCTACTCTCAGAATTTAGCAGATATTTGTAATCACAAATGTGAAAGAGAGATTACAAGTCTGTCTATAATGAAAACACCAGTGAGAATATATGGCAAAGGTTCCTGAGGACTGACGGAAAGCCAATGTCACCCCAGTCTTCAAAAAGGACAAGAAAGAAGACCCTGGAAATTACAGGCCAGTCAGCCTCACCTCCATCCCTGGAAACATGATGGAACAGCTCATTCTAGAGATCTCTAAGCACATGGAAGTAAAGAAGGTTATCAAGAATAGCCAGCATGGATTTACTAACGGGAAGTCACGTTTGACTAATCTGATAGCCTTTTATGATAGTGTGACTAAACGGGTAAATGCAGGGAGAGCAGTGGATGTTGTCTACCTTGACTTCAGCAAAGCTTTTGACACTGTCTCCCTAATATCCTTTGCAGGTAAGCTCAGGAAGCGTGGGTTAAAAGAGTGGATGATGAGATTGGTTGAGAACTGGCTAAACAATAAAACTCAGACAGTGGTCATCAGTGGCTCAGAGCCCATTTGGCAACCTGTAGTTAGCGGGGTTCCCCGAGCGTCAGTTCTGGGTCCGGTCTTATTCAACATCTTCATCAATGACCTGGATGAAGTGATAAAGCGTACCCTCAGCAAGCGTGCTGATATGAAATTGGGAGGAGTAGCTGATACACCAGAAAGCTGTGATGCCATTCACCAAGATCTGGACAGACTGGAGAGCTCAGCAAAGGCAAACCTAGTGAAGTTCAACAAGGGTAACTGTAGAGTCCTACACCTGGGGAGGAATAATCCCATGCACCAGCACAGGTTAGAGGTAGACCTGCTGGAAGGCAGTTGCATGGGGAAGAACCTTGGAGTCCTGGTGGACAATAACTTATCCACAGGACAGCAAGGTGCCCTTGAGACCAAGAAGGCAAATGGTATCCTGGTATGCATAAAGAAGAGTGTGTCCAGCAGTTCAAAGTAGGTTCTCCTCCCCCTCTGCTCTGTGCTAGTGAGACCACATCTGGAGTATTGTGTCCAGTTCTGGTCTGCCTACTTCAAGAGGCAGAACTAATAAAAAACTAAAGAAACTAAATAAAAGGCACAGCTTTTAAATTAGCATAGGAAGGATGCATAATGTCCTGCTTGGTACAGAAAACTGAAGACTTCTCAGAATAGGCCTTCTTCAAAGAACAGAAGCCCATAAAGTATCAATAAGACTTAAAAAGAAAGTATGATCTCGACAGTAAAAACAGGGGAGAAAAAAACCTCCAGCTCTATTGCTTCTATATAATTTATTTCCATGAAATTAGCAGTTGTCTCAGAACTCTTATTCAAAGTCCCATATGAAGTTTTACTTGGAAGTTTTTTTGCCAATAAACAATTGCCTTGACTCCTTCATATTCAGCCATATATCATAGTCACCTTCATATAGCTCTTGAGCAATAATGTAAAGTTCACCATAACATCCTCAATCACTTGTATCTTCAGTTTTGCTTTTACTAAATGCACTAGGTAAAAAGCTAGTAACTAAGCTAACCTAATACATTTACTACATTAGGTAATCAAGCTAGTACTTCAGGAGCATAAATTCACTAGCTATAATTTTATTACTTGCTTTACTGGATTGTAAAGAATTGTACTTTTTTCAAGTAGAAAGTTATCATTGAATAGGTTGCAGATAATCGTGTACATCATGAAACTTTCTGCTATAGTCCTGATTTCTCTTAGGTAACTGACTGCGCACTTGGATATCCTACTTCTTTTTACTCGATTTTATTCCTTTTTGAGAGTATCTGATAGGAGACATCTTGGGACTGACAGCTCTAGAACTCACAGCAGAGTCTGTGGAATATCTCATAATTATTGGCTTTCTGATTAGTAACATTTTACAGCTAGATGAAGTTCTGATATGGTTTTGTCATTTATAAAACATTTGCACAATATATGCCACTGATTAAGTTATCAACCTTTTCCTCATTTCATTTAATAATGAAATCCAAGAAATAAATCTAGTGTTAAATGAGTTCCCATTTAGCTGTGCATTTCACTTTAAAGTTGAGTACCTGTGTTCAGGAAAAATGGCACATCTCAACATTCCAACTGTCTACGTTAGCTTTGGATCAAAAAGGCACCCACTTTTCAGACACTACACTCAGAAAACTGACCAGTCTGTTAAAAGGAGAAGAAAAAAAAAAAAAAGTAAAAAAAAAAGTGTATTTTCAACAAATGCTTAAACTAGGAGACTGGCCATATGAATTTCAGAATATAACTTTGATATTTTTCTAAGAAAATTTAAAGTTTGTAAGATGAAAGTATATCAAGAAAGACTGTTCAATAAAGATGCAGGTATGAGCTCTACCTCCAGTCACAAATTTTCTCCCATGTGAAAGGACAGTGTTGAAAAGTCAGGAAAACGTGACAGAAAAATATTAGAAGCAAGAGACAGAATTTTCCCTATTGTCCTAATGGAATCATAATAAAAATAATAATCTATTAATATCCAGGAAAGCATTCTCAGAAAAAAATTCTCCATCTCAAATTATTCTTGCCATGAAGGTACTGAAACTAACATCTCAACCAGTATTTTTCTTTTATCATGTACCATTCAACTATATAAACCATACATAAAACTGTCACCAAAGTGAATCCCCATTCGGATTCCAGACATCTACAAAAAATTTATGAACTCATATTATTCCACCTCCTCATGAAACTTTTTCTGCCAGCAAAAATCTGGAAATAGGAGAAGATGGCTAATCAGACTCATCTCCAAAGAGATGTTGTGATGACTGAGACACATGAAAAATTGTTACTCATGTCCTCAAAAGAAGAGATCCTATCTTGGTTTTGCTCTAGACTACTAATTTTCTGCTCCCATACACAGTCTATACAGGTAAGAACCCTACATTTGTTTAAGTCTAATTCCAAAATTCCTCTGAGCATTTACTAACTTTATGCTGGTAACTCAAAGGAACTGTTTAGCTGAAACACAAAAAAAAACCTCCCCACAAGCATAAATCAGAGGAGAGAAATTTTTCACTTACAGTGAAAATTGCAGTTTTGTTGGTACAAATAACTACAAAGTGTCAACGTGTAACAGTCTAATGATAAAAGCATAGAGAACATTTAAATCAATGGGTGAAGAGCCAGCCATGTATCATTTATCTATTTTCATTAGGTAATGCCCCAAGCAGAATAAAAGAACATACATGATCTATGTGTGGAAACAACATGAATGCTAACATCTGTAAAACAAACAGAACTATAATAATATTTGCTGTTCCTTCTGTAACAAATGACAATGTATGGCAAACCAGCATTTTTTCAAAACTAAGTAACCCTTAAAAATGTAACTGAGAAAATCCACAATCCAGGAATTTTCTGATGCAACCAGGAAAGCAGTTCTTTATTTAGCAAAGGGAATTCTCTATAGAAGAGATCACCTATAAAAACTATTTTTCTTGCTTGAGTAGGGGCACAGTTACTGGTATTTTGGCCTCAATCCTCTTAAGCAGATGAGTACTACCCACTGAAATAGGCCACTTCGGACAGCAATTCTACATAATTCTGCTTTTTTCCCCTGCGGCTAGCAAAAGGTTGTTCCATCTGCAGTTGTTTGTATCACCGAATCAAGGAGAAAGCAACAGAATAAAGTTACAGCTAACCTATTCTAGATCTCAATTTCCAGTGACATGATGAAACAATGTCATCTGTCAAAAACATTAGTCAACTGTGACAAGTTACAGAAGTGAAGATGCTGCCAGGCCCAGCTTCTGGAATCTGCACATAAAGCAATTCCTTATTAAGGATTCCCAGTGATCCCTCATATCTCCTCTCTGCTTCTTAACCCAATAGAGCTTGGCATCTATAAGCCTTCCCTTTTGTACTGTGACTAGCGGATTAGCTACTCAAACTATAGCTTTATTTATTAACTCTCCCAAAACACAGTGACTACAAGACAAAGCATAAACAACAACCACCACCCTGTATACACCCATTTTGCCTCACTTGACTGTTAATCTTCCTTGGCCAGATTTTCTAAATTTCTTTTGACCCAAATGAAACCATATCTAGCTCAAGGGAAAAACAAACCAAACCAAACCAACCAACCAAACAAACAAACAAAAATACCCCCCAACCAACCAACCAACCAAACCACAAAACAAGACAAAAAACCTAAAACACACCAAAAAAACCAAACCACCATGATTTTCCTGAGTATTGCTTATTTTATCTGTTTAATGAATGCCACTGACATTTTCGAGACAAACTTTATTTTTAAACAAAAATGAATGTTTAAGATTTAAATACCTGTTGATTCAGATTTATTCAGATCTGAGAAATATACATCATAGAAAAGCAGCTGGAGTACAGAAGTTTTATCTTCGTTTGTCTTTATCTTATCAGCGTATCTCCCATGGGTTTATATTACTGAAAATGTATTTTGAATTAAGTTTCCTCTTTAGAAATCCTTTCATTTACCTTGGCTTCAGTCAGAACAACACTGCACTGGCAACTTAAGGGATAAAAGGCTACTATAAAAAGCAAAGAAAAAAGTCTCAACAATACTCCTCAATGCTTCCAGTGTCCAAACTAGCCTGCTTTCTTCTGAAACACACTGGCTTTACCAATTTGCCTCTTTCAGGTTTCAGAAAAGGTTTCATCTCTTTCTGATCTAAAAGGGTATCTTCTGAATACTAGTAGACACGTGAACATGGAAGACCTCATCTCTAGGAAGGTAAGGTCATGATCTGTAAGATGAGTAATAATAAAATAAGATGGTACTAATAAAAAGGCCTCAAAAAATAAGGCAGGGACTCAAACTACTGTTAGCTACTAGTGAGGCTGAGGCATCAGTAATTACCGAGCCAGTTTCTGATGAAAAATTCAAATTTGGTCCAGAAGCTCAAATTTCATAGTTTCTGTAGTGAAAGAAATAAAATAAGGAGTTTCTAATTAATATTTTGATATTATATTGCTACTGGAGGCAAAATAACTACTGATTTTGTTAACTATTTCTGAAGTTATGAAGTTGCAAATACAAAAAAAAAAAAAAAAAAGAGAGAGAGGTGGCTTCACTTCCATGTTTCCTTTAGGTGTATCTTACCAAAACCAGCCAATATAGACCGAATGACCATCCTCGATTCACCTAAGTGAAAAAATCATCAAATCCCCAAGAAATACTAGCTTCCATAAGTAATTATTTCAGGACAATCCTCATTGTAAAAGAAACAAGCAAACAAACAAAACCAAAAAAACTGAAGAAAAAAAACAACCCACAACAAAATTGCACTGATAAGTCATGTAAAATATAAGTCTCTCAATCTGATGCATGTAGCTTAAATTCCAATTTAAATCTTCTTCTTTAGTCTTTAGTTACACTAAGAATAATAGTATAGAGAAACTGTACTAATAAATGCATTTCAGTAATATGTTGTAAGAATAGCTAACTCTTCTAAAAATGTGCCTGATAAACGCTCACGGATATGTAATTACCAACTCCATTATGTTAATGGCAGAAAGACAGTGGAACTTACACTCAAAGTGCTGTTACAGACTATTTAAATTTAGTCATAAATTTGTCTCATTCATCTGATGCTTCCACATAAATCTAATCTACATTACCAATATATCAGTGTCCTTGAACGTATCAGAAATAGTTTAATCATTCATAAATCTTGACAAACAATACTTGCATATACTCAGGTAATTTTATATACTTGTATCATTCCCTACACACTACAATGGAGAAGACAGATGACTACTTTCTTGCACAAGCCTTCTAAACAAGATCTCACATGGCTCATGAATTTCAAGGTGCTGAAAAAGAGTCATTTCTTTGATCTGTCTAGATCTTCACTCTCCTTCAACACTTTCTGGGCTATTCTGGAACCTGGCAAAAAACTAAAACATTATTCACCTTTTACCAAAGTTTATTCCTCTTCAAAGTAAGACATGCACCATCAGTAGCTTTATCCAAAATATTTGTTCCCTATTTTGAACTGGTCTATAGTCAGGAATAGAAATCATGGGTTATGTCAAATTTATAAACTTTGTTAAATGTAATTTCTTTATTCACAATGAAGAAACCCTAGGCCTAATGGGGAACTCCGGGGGTTGGTACTTTCCCTCAGGGGTCAGTACTGGGACCAGTACTATTCAACATAATCATCAAAGACCTGGATGAGGGAGCAGAGTGCACTGTCAGCAAGTCTGCTGATGACACAAAGCTGGGACGAGTGGCTGACACATCAGAAAGCTGTGCTGTCATTCAGTGAGACCTGGACAGGCTGGAGAGTTAGGCAGGAAGAAATCTAATGAAGTATAACAAGGGCATGTGTAGAGTCTTGCATCTGATGAAGAATAACCCCATGTACCAGTATAGGTTGTAGACTGACCTATTAGAGTGTAGCACAGGGTAAAGGGACCTGGGGGTTCTGGTAGACAGCAGGATGCCCATGAGCCAGCAACGTGCCCTTGTGGCCACAAAGGCCAATGGAATCCTGAGGTCTATTGAAAGGGGGGTGGCTAGTAGGTCGAGAGAGGTTCCCCTTCCCCTCTACTCTGCCCTGGTGAGACCGCATCTGGAATAGTGTGTCCAGTTCTCAGCCCCTCAGTTCAAGAAGGACAAGGGAACTGCTTGAGAGAGTCCAGCACAGAACCACAAAGATGACTAAGGGAGTGGAGCATGACTAAGGGAGTGGAGCATCTCCCTTCTGATGAAAGGCTGAGGGAGCTGTGTGTCTTTAGCTTGGAGGAGACTGAGGGGTGACCTCATTAATGTTTGTAAATATGTAAAGGGTGTCAGGAGGATGAAGCCAGGCTCTTCTTTCTCAGCAATGTCCAATGATAGGGCAAGGGGCAATGGGTGCAAACTGGAGCATAGGAGATTCCAAAAAAATGTAAGGAAAACTTTTTCATGGTGAAGGTGACAAAGCAGTGGAACAGGATGCCCAGAGGGGTTGTTGAGTCTCCTTCTCTGGAGACATTTAAAACCCACCTGGATGTGTTCCTGTGTGACCTGCTCTAGGCGGTCAGTCCTGCTCTGGCAGGGGGGTTGGACTAGATGATTTTTCGAGGTCCCTTCCAACCCTTAACATTCTGTGATTCTGTGAACTCCAGGATTAACTGACTGGATATTCCAGTGAGCAACACACTTTTCTGCAGAAGAAACTGGCAACATTTACACCAAATTCTGGGGGCATCAGAAGCACAGTACGATTTGTTCTAGAAGTCGTAAGGTCATAACCTAATTCTTCTATTGAGAATGGCTCTGTCAGTACTGCAAGTGTTTTCCTCCCTATGCTTTTCTCCTCTGCAGCTTTCTATGAACTTTCAAAGGCTATTTTTTAATTTAAATTTAAAAAGAAAACAACAAACAAACAAGAGAAGAACAGGAGTTAATACAAATATCATTAAACACTACTGTATATAGAAATCTGTTAGGATACTTTTTTTTTCCCCTTTCAGATAATTGATTTATTTATTTACAAAGAGCCATTGCCTGAACATAATTGAGAAGCCATGGAAACTGGCACAATATGACTGACTTGTATTATGTTCCGTTGACTTAAGTCATTTAGCTGCAACTGAGGTTTTGCTGCTTGGAATCAGGCACTTATTTTCATCTTCATGCAAAATAGCCGACATTTGGTGGTATTAGGCCTAAAAATGTCCTTTTAAGGTTGAGTAGATAAATCAACAGAGAATTAAAAGTACTGAGGGTTTTTTTTTTTTATTATTTTAGCCCGCAATTTTCTCTATGAGCAATTTAAGAAAAATCTGGCTGATTTCTTATTACATAGAGCTGTCCCTTTCTGATCATTATACAATAAAGTAATAACATGATTTTCTTTTTCCACAATTGAAAACACAAGACAGAAAGTAACCTGCATAATGGTTTACATGGATGAATTTTGTCCAGATGATTTAAAAAAAACCCTGTATTTCCATGGAGTACAATCCAAAATTGACAATTTCTTTCAAAACATAAGAAATATAAGAAGTGCATCTTTTTTTGAGATCACTACTTTTCAATATTTGTCACTTTTTTTTTTTTTTAATGAATGGAAGTATTCATAAAATTCACCTAAATGAAATCTGGAAAGTCAACAGCATGAATTACAGAATAGGACTCTCGTACTGTAAAAAAGCATACAGTGTACTTCAGGAAAGAGAAAGCCTACTGTAGTGCATTACATAAAACCAAGTTAAACTGCATAAGAGTTTATAGAAATAAGCCTAGGTAAGATGTCTTAAACTCCCTACTGTTTTATTTTACTTTTCTGTTGGCTTTTTTTTCTTTTTTTCCTTGGTTTTTTTTTTGTTTTTTTTACAAGCATGGAAGTAATTAAAAACAGAATGAAAAATATCAAAAGAATGAATTATGAAATAGAGAAAAGATACTGCAACAAAAGCATCAGCTAAACCTCAAAGTACATTTTGCTTAGGTCACCTTTACACTGAAAGAATATTATTCTCAGGAGAACATAATATAGGACAACCAGGATGATTCCAAGAGTACTTGTTAAAGAGAAAGGCTAAAATAGTTCCATTTATTCTCAGTGGAAAACACTTCACAGTGACCTAGCAAAAATATTGCAGAAGTTCTTGATTAAAGAACTCAGCAAAATATTAACATTATGCAAAAAAATAGTTAGTTAAAATAGTTAAAAACTAACAACCATTTTGCACAGATGTTTCAATTCAAGAAGATTATTGATATCCTAATTCTAAAAGACTGTATATTTTTTCATTATTCAGAGCCTTGAGATTCCTGGGAACCAGATATGACCATGCCTTTATAGAGTGCTAAGTTTGATTTTTTAAGCAGCTACATAAGGTTAATTCTATGCACAATTATTATTTCTCAAATAAAAAAATCTAAATCCAGGAACACATCTCACAGCTACAGACTATCAAGGCATGTTTGAAACTAATATACTTATTCGGCCTGCCATTTTCAAATATTTCTCAGCTTTAGGTAAGACTAAACTTAGCTGAGACAGTCTTTTGAACTAATTGCTACTTATATTGCCACTCTTGAGCTTCAGAAATTCCTCCACACTTCCCCCAAGACTTATTTTTTTTTTATTAAATTCAGCTTGCTGCAATGCAACCTGCCTGAATTTACAGTGGAGAATTACAAATTAACTACTGAAAGCCATTCAAGAACTATTACATATTTTGTGTATCTCTCCCTTGTTATAAAGAATATCGACTCCTTGAACATATTAGTAACATAGTGCTTATTTTTGAAAATAAAGTAACTTTTGTTCCCGTTCTTTTCCCTTCACTTCTTCAGCATTTGCTGAAGTCACCAGGCAGCCCTGTTTATACTTAGATTCTCTGAAGAAATAGCATTTCTCTACTAAAAGCAACTTAATAGTAGAGAAAGATAGAAGCCATTTTCTCCTTTTCACCCCAAAATATAATTTTTTTGTTGTTTTCTAAGGCTAAAGTTTGAACGGTCTTTGAAAACATGAAACTGTGGTCTCCCTTGAATTACACTCCTGTTTGACTATTCTCAAGCACTATTAGTGAAGTCTAACATTTCTCCAATAGTGATACATAGCCTACTGTTCCTTATCACCTTTATTACAAATTATTTTCTTCAGCTCTCTCTCTTTAAAATAAGAGATTCATTAAAAAAAAATATATATTACAGAGCAAAACATAGAACATGGCAGTTCAGGATTGTACATATCAGAGCAAGCAGCTCATGCTCAAGCTGCTGAATTAGCATACTTCCACTCCTCTCTCCCCTGCACCCCTTACCTCTGCATATTTGTGGAACAACAAGATTTTGTGTCGACAGTTGTTGGAGTAATCATGATGGTAACACCACACAGATACAAATTCCTTTTGAAATGTCAGGTTGCTTTGCCTCTGGTGGAATGCTGGTAACAAATCACAATTTGAAAGGGGGTAAAAAGACAAAAGAGCAACTACAGTTTGGGGTATTACTGGATTTTTCTCTCCAAAAATTTGAATAACTTAAATGGCATCTGGATCTTTTCACTCTCTGTGAACAGGGATTCTGGAGAGACATTTCACAAAGCCATTGATAGCTGAGCTCACTTCCCTGTGGAATAACCACATAGAGACTAATCCCACAAAGCCCTGAAGTGTGCTACCACTGCAGAATTACGTAGCAATCAATCCAGACAACCAAACTATGGACAATGCTAAAAAAGAACTTTTTTCCTCCTCTTCAATTTTCTAAGTTATTTCAAACATCACGCTAAAAATACAGCTATTGTTATTTTCAATCACTGAAAGCACAGAAGACTAAATTTCTACAATGAAAATAAGGTTTATTTAACAAAGAAGCTAAGGAACCACTAACTATGGAAAAAGCATCAAGACTTTACAGTGAATTAGATTATAAAGGAAGACTGGGAAGAGGTAGGAGTATGTGCTGTTAAAAGAAACAATGCTAAGAACAAGTTAATTCAACAACCATTTAAAATGCAGAGCAAATACAATACAAAGCAGAGATGCTTTGGTTCCATAAATGAGTGAAAATACACCAGAATGAAGAAGAATAGAAGGGCAGAAATCAAATTGTTGTAAGGGCACTTAAGCACTGCTTGGTAATCAGAAATCTAACTGCTTGAACAGGAAAAACAACGAGAACTCAATGAAACATCCTGAAATAATTTTGTCAGAATCCTCCCAATAGTAATGAATGAAGAAAAAAAAAAGTACAAATAAGTTGCTCAAGACAAGCATAGGATGACCAGTTAAGATGATCTAGAGGCCACATAAAGCATCTAGTTGAAAAACATTCTGGATATGACCACGCTGGCTACTTCATCTCTCAAAATTCAAAACAAAAGCAAACAAATGACACCCACACATACGCAGACATTATGGATTTGCCTTTTTGGTTTTACCAAGAGGATTATCAAGTATTTACTCCTTACTAGCACTGAAATATTAGTAAGAAAGGTTACCTTGCTGATAATCACACTGGGAAACTAAAAAACAGATTTCTCATCTGCTTCTTCACAGCAACAAAGTAAAAAACTAATGGCAGGGGAAAGATGTGGTGGTGAAGAGCAATAAACACTATCCTGTGACAAGTCAGTCAGGTACGTTCTGAAATAAGAGATCCAACTCTGCATAAACTAGTCTGTGTACAACTTAAGAATTTCTAAGATTGTAATCAAAAAGTTGCAGGCAAAATAGTTCTCAATCTTTATAGTGAAAAAGTTATTACCAAAGATAGTGAAACATCTTCTAACCACCTACTACAAACACAAGTCGCACTTCTTCCTCAAAATTCCAGGTATTCTTCACATTTTATCCATAAAGACAAGTCCCCCTAAGATTAAGCCTCCAATATACAAACATGGTAAAAAAGAAATGAATGTTACATAAAATATTATTACTATTCTCACTGCACAAAAATGATAGCTTTAAAATTTGCTAAGTCTGAAGTTATTAGGATTAAAAATAGCTGCACATTTTCCACAAAAAAAAATATTAATTATTCTTTTGCAAAAGAAGAAAATGCCAATTTCAAAACCTAAACAAGTCAAGAAATATTAAGCTTCAATTCTGTAACAGACCCAGTACAGACCGTTGATTATTCTGCATCTAAACTTAAGGAAAACAGAAAGAATCCTTGAACTTCTGAAGTACAGGTTGTTTAAAGATAGATAAGAAGGCGAAAGAAAAATTTATTTGGCAGTTTGGGGTTTTTTTGTCCTTGGTTTTAAGGAGTCTATTGACACTGAATAATGAAAAAACATAAAAGGAGAAAGGAAGCATGATTATAAAATTTGATATTCCACACACCTGATTTGAAAGCAGTTAGAAGGATAACTCTGCAATGCACTTTTTTTTATTCATCTGAAAAAAAGAGACATCACTGTCCCCAATTACGTAAATGCACTCAGATATACTCTGAAGTCCCCTGTAGATCCCAAGTCCATTGCCATAATAGACATAACAGAGGCTGTGCCAGCTCAGGCTAAAAGTCAGCCTAGTCCACATCCAACAGTGGATGCCTATAAAACACTGCAGGAACTAAGCAAACGTATTATATATCCTAATATATATTCTCCCAGCCCCCACCATTTGCTTCTCAGGGACATCCTGAGGTAGAAAACTTTATTTTTATATTTAAAATAACTCCATAAAGGATAAGTCCTGAAAAATTACTGAAAGCAAAGGCTGCATTATCTTTCAAGAACACATCCATTTGTATGTGAATAAAATTTATGAACCTTCTTTTATTGTCCTGGTTGGCAGCTTGCTGAGAAGATACACCATCGCTTATTCAAGTTACTATCTCACACTTAAATACTCTAGTTTCAAAATCTGCATTCAGATTGAGGGAGGTGATTCTCCCTCTCTACTCCACTGTGGTGAGACCCCACCTGGAGTATTGTGTTCAGCTCTGGGGCCCTCAGCATAAGACAACATTGACCTGTTTGAGTGGGTACAGAGGAGGGCCATGAAGATGATCAGGAGCCTGAAGCACCTCATCTATGAATGAGATGAGGCTGAGAAAGTTGTTTAGCCTGGAGAAGAAAAGGTTCTGGGGAGACCTTGACGTGCAGAATCAAACTCTACAACCTGAGATAAGTTATAAAGTAGGCATATTTATTACGGCGCCAGGCGCAAGGAGGATCACTCCTCCTAAGTTGTGCGCCATACTCCAAAGCAAGCAATTATTTATAATGAGAAATATACATATTCACTGGCAAAGATGGGGTCATTACAATTAATTCCAGGAATAGGTGTGGGTATTATAATTATTTCTGAGAATTCATTATCGTAAGTCTCTTCCCTTTGATGCCTGCGCACTGCTATCTGGTGGTTGTGGGCCAGGGTCTTCTGGAGGAAGGCCCACAGTCTTCCTCGCAGTGTATTTTTACCTTTGGCTCAGAATGCAAGGTTGTGCTGA
>JAAGNO010028821.1:3794-17890 GCA_033439905.1 Ceryle rudis
AGAAGCCAAACAAATCCCAGAAACTCAACCCTGAAAATTAGTACAAGACAGACTAAAAATGGAATTCTTAAATGCTTCTTTGTCTCAGGCAAGCTTTCCTCACGTCATGAGACGGATGGTTATCTCAGGGCATAACAAGACCTTGAGTATTTCACTCTTTACTCCATTTTTCTATGACTTAGGCTTGTGTTTCCATGAGCAAGAAATACCATTTTATATTGTAGGAGAACAGGGAGGCTCTGAAGACAGAAATGGGAATCCCATCAAAGTGATCCTGCAGTTTAAACCCTCTGGCAGCAGTTTATATTGCTTGTTTTTATCATTTTTGTCTTTTTTATTTGGGATGGATAACTGGGACATGGACCCTGGGTAACATGGGCCTCTGTGACCAAAGCTCAGAGGGGATGAGGGGTAGAGGAAGAGCAGAAAGCGCACAATGGAGGGGTGCCTGGTATTGGAACTTTGTGCTGCAAAGCAGAGCAGATCTGGTATTTTGATGTAACAGGTGGGTGGTGCGTGGCTGAGGTGGTTGTAAACACCTTTCCTGCAGGCCCAGTGTCTTCTCATTTCTAAAGCAGGTGAAGCTTTTCCATTCCCTTGATGTCATGGAGAGGGTGGTGATTAGAGGGAAACACACAAGTTCTGGGGTTTGCTTGATTTGCTCAGGATTAAGGAGGGCACTGTAAGGATTTGATCTCAACTCTTTCCTTCCCCTATCCAACTGCTGCTCCTAAAATCACAGATTGGGAAGACAACTGACTGAGTCACTGGGTCCTGCCTCATGCTGTCATCTGCAGCAACATCCCCCCATCCCCTCTGTGGAGTGATGGGGCTCAGCCTCACAGCTAGTTCTCTCTCTTGCCCCCACTACCTCCTACTGGAAAGCTGTTCCAGAGCTTTGCCGCTCTAATGGCGTGAAACGGGCTTTTCATTTTCAAGCTAAAAGTGGAAACTTGTTCCTGCACCTCCATTGTCCTCTCACTTAAAGAGTGATTTTATTTTTTTTCTCTTTTTTTTTTTTTTCCCCTCTCCTTCGGGAATTTGCCAACCCTTCTCCCTGGGCATAAGCAGATCAGAGGGGTAAGAAGGAAGAAAAAAAGAAAAAATCCCACACCAGTTTGGTTTAGTTCGATGCCACTTTCTGCAGAGAAAAGGACTTTTTTGAAACAAAGGAGGTTTAACATGATGGTGTTTTCTGTCCAATCCTGATGCTGGGTTGCAGCCCAGCCGTGGGCTGCAGGCAAGCGAGCAGAGGGGGCTGCTGAGACCTGCCAGCTGAATAAAAAGACCTTGGCAAGTTTAGTGCCTTCACTGAAAAATTTTCCTACTTAGAGAGGAGTGTTGGTGGGAGGCTCTTTGGCTTCAGTTTTAATGTCTTTTATTGTTATTTTTAAACACTCATGACCAGGGTCTGTTTATTAACCTCCTAATCTTTCTCCAAAGGAAATAGCAACAGAAGTTCAGTGCTGAACATGAGGTTCTTCTGGCTGGGGCATTAAGGGAATCATCATCAGTGGAGCAGCAAGCAGAAAAGGCATTTTTCTTGTGCTGGTTGCACTAAAATCTTCATGATTATATCTCATATCATAGGGCATGAATTACTTTTCTAGTGTGGGCTAAAAAAATGGTTTTGCCTACCTGGAGAGGTCCTCCTCTCCCTTCTAATAGTCTTTATCACATCAAACAGGGAAGAGAGATCGGAAAAATCTGTTGAATTTCTGTCCCACCAAAACACTGGCTGGTGTAGCTGGGATGCAGCCAGGCAGCTAATTAAGGGTCATGCCATCGTTTGTGTGCTGAAGGATGCGTTAATGTGGTATTGCTGTGCATTGATCACTTTCTCGGAGATATTTGTCTGAGTCAGAAATATAGTGTGCTATATATAGTGACAATTGTGGTTTAAGGCAAAAGGTGGAGCATCCAAGTAAGTTTTGGAAGTCTTGAGTTCTTGGTTTTTGTCTCGTGGCTACTTTGAGCCTGCTCTACTTCATGTGATTTTACTTGGGTTGATGATATCTTGGGATATCATCATAACTGGAATCTTACGTTTATGTTCTGGATACAGGAAATATTGATTATTTAAAAAGAAAAATTATCCACTGCCATCCTTCTTCCAATTTTCTCAGTTCTCCTTTTGCTTTGTATAAATTGTCCTATGTCTTATGTAGGTTCTTCTTGTTTATTTATTTTTTTCTGTGTCCAGCCTTCATTTTTCCCCTCTGGGGGCTGTTCTTACTCTCAGCAACATTGGGTTCAAGCTGCAGAGTTCATTGTTCTCTGCACAGGGTTTTCCTGGGGCTTGTGGTGGTAAAAGGGGCTGGGTGGGGAAGTTGAGTTCTGAATTTAGCTGTGTTGCCCAAGTGTTCTAGTTTTGCTCTGGATGCTTCTCTAATCGGGCTGTGCCTTCCCTTTCAGATGAATGAGATGAGAAAATACCAATCCAATGCCCTTCTCTTGAGTTTATCTGTCTTTACTTATCTAAGTTTTAAAATTAGGTTGCATCAATTCTTTTATTTTGAAAGTCATTGTAATCTGTTTATAAATGACCAGAAATCTCCACCACACTGGACAGTGAAAGCCTTCTAGAGCTGGCATTGGTTGTTCTGGAGCAATGACGCTGCAGGATAAGAGACTTTCTGCACTTAGAGCAGTGTATTTGCTTGAATATTTCCCTTGCTCCTTGTTAGTCTTTATGCCTTTTGGCTTGAACTAATGGAATAAAGTCATTTGTGTGGAATTTAGGCATGCTGGAGAATTTTCATTAGGCTTTGTTGCTGTTTGCTTGAAACTCTGGAGGCTTAGAAAAAAATTATCTTTTTTGGGCAGTGCCCAAAAGGTTCAGGTTATGATATATTGCCATTTAGATGCACTTTTTTTGGGTCCTGCCCAGATAAAATGGCTTAAATAAAATTACTGACCCTCCCCAGTAACGTCCAGCATGCCAAACGTGTTCCAGCAGTTGAAGTGTCTAGCAGTAAGGTGGACTTCAGCTGGCTGTGGAGACCTCAGCTCACTGTGGGAAGGTGTGGACACCACCAGCCACACAGCCTGGTTTGCAAAAACAATGGTGCTGCCCCAAAACTCGCTTGTCTTGTGTGAAGATGTTTATGTGAGTTTATTTTGTGCTTGATGTCTTATCTTGAAGCCTGCACTGGTGCACTCATTTGAAGGGTTGGACCCTGTGATTATGTCAAGGTCAGAAAGTGCTAGTGTTTTCTACCATTCTCCTGAGCTGAGACAATTTCATGTTCTTCATGCTGGAGAGTGGAAATGAAAAGAGAGGGACTGTGACGTACTTGAGGAGTGCTGTAGCCAGCAACAGCCACAAGCCTTACGAAGGGCTTTGGAAAAGTATTCCTGCAGAAATGGGTGCTCATCATGGCCAGCAGACATCTGCCTGGCTATCTGTCACCAGTTCCTGCAGAAGATGTGTGGGTGTAGAGGTCTCATAGCGATGTTTCTTTGAAAATGGTGTCACAAGTACAGGAGTGAGTGAGAGAGAAGGGGAAGCAGCATGGGCAGAGCCCTCCAGAAGACAGTCGGGGAATCCTCCACCCTCCTCCTTCCTGTTGGTGAGCAGAGCAGCAGCATGGGGAGATCCCAGGGAGGCACCAGCCTGAGGGATCATGTGGATCCATGACTCTCTGGCTTTTTCAGTTGATGCTTAGAAATTGCTCTTGACTTTCAGCTAAAGTTCAGGAAAAGCCTGGGCTGACTTGCTTTCTCAGTCAGATGTCTTCATCCAGGAGAGCAAGAGCCATGAGAAATCTCTTATAAATTATCGTAACAGTGACATTTCAGAGAGACTTCTCCTGGTAGAACAGTTGGTTCTGGGGGTATTTCACTACTCTAGCAAGTTTTTGGATGGGGCTAATTCAGTGCCTGAGGCCTTTGGACTCTTCTCCTGCTGGTGTTCCCTTTGGCAATTGCCATATTTGTGTAGTTCTGATCTGTGGCTGTCACAGGAAAGCAGCATACAACCACCTGACCATCTACAACTCTTACATCCCCCTTTGCCACATGATTTTAGATTTAGGAGATCTGTATTTTTAAAACCAGAGGAGCAATGAAGGGGAAGTTGCTATTAATATACAGCAGCAATGCACACTGCTGGTACTGGGTGTGGTGAGTCAAGTGAAGTGTACGCCTGGCACAGTGCTCCTTGAAGTCATTGTGTGGCATGCTGTTGGTGTTGGATGGACATGGAACTTGAGTCTAGGCAAGAGAGGAAGCACTGAAAAGAGGGTGACCAAGAGAAGAGAGCTATCAGGTGAGGTTTTATTGAATAAGATGATGTCATTCCTTCCAGTGGTTGGGTCACCACTGATGCTGTTGTCTCTGCTCCTCTGCAGTACTATTGTATTCTGGAAACCATGTGGGTATGGTCCTGCATATAGCCCAGATTTTGCTTTCTTAATTAGATGTGGCTTGACATTGTGTGGAGCTGGGGGGTGCAGGTTTAAGAGTTTGGTCTAAAGAAAGTACTTGTGGTGTCAGGAGAATGCTTTAAAGCTTCAGTTGTGATTGAAACCAGTAGCCTCCTCTCTCTGAGCCTGAGGGTCTTCATGTGGGATGTTTCTCCACCCAAATGTGTCCTCATCCTCCTCATCATTGGCTGGAGGCAGGTGTGATGTCTCCTGGTCCTGTCACACACAGCAGTGCACAAACCTGAGTCTAGAAAGTTGCAGACAATATGAAGAAATCCAACTGCATGCCTAAGATAAATCTGTTAGCATAAACCAAGTGTTTGGACTCTCAATAAAACCTGTGCAGACCAATGCATAGTTTGATACATATTCCCCCGAGTCAGGCACTGCTTTCATTAGCTCTTGGTACACCAGGAAGACTTGAAGTATTATTGTGGAGTGGCTACACTGAGCACAGGGAGCCAGTGGCCACATTAGCCCCTGACTCCGAACTTCAGTGTCATGGCTTCCTCTTCCTCACTGCTGCTGCTGCTGCTGCTGCTCTGTGGCTGCCTCATCCTCCAGACCCTCTTGCCCTTCCTCGTGCCTGATCCTTTTCATGGAAGTCACAGATGGGTTGTTCAACAAGACATCCTGATGCTTTTGCCTTGCCTGACTCACATCATTTGGTCCCACGGTCCTGGGCTACCACGAGGCAGCAGTGCTGCACCTCGGATTGTTTTTGTGGTAGGAAGTTTGGCAGGTCCCAGGCTTTGATTACAGCCATGTGTTTGGATATGGGAGGGGACAATACGAGGAGCTAAAGCACAAAAACATTCATGAATGTGCAAGACTCTCGATTCTTGTTGCCAACCTATAATCCAGTATCTGACAGCAATCTTTGCCATTGGAGTAAGTGGGTGTGCCAGACCTTGGGTGTGGTGAGAAGCCCAGTTACCCTGTCCTTGTGGGAGGAGCGGGATGAGGGTGTGTTGGTTGGGGCTGGTGGGTCAGAGCACCCCATGTCTTCACTGTCATGGATGGATGTGGTTGCTGCTGCAGTGTGCTTAGATCGGCTTGACTGGTTTTGTATTTGCCAGGCTTGAGCTGTAGTTATTGGGGTCTCACATAAGAGTGGGAGACCAAGTAAAATAGAAAAAAAACACCTTTATCGGTGGCTGGAAGTCCCAGCTCTGTGCCAAGGGAGCTGCAGCTGATGGGACTTGTAACACCTTGGGAATTTTCTCCCCTCTCCTGGATGGGCACCCAGCCGTGTCTGATGAGGCTGCTCACTTAGCTTTTGGGTTTATATCTGAACACAACCACCTCTGGGGAGCCAAATTTATCTTCCCTAGGGTGTGCTGGGGGAGGTTGGTGGCCATCCCCACGGGCAGGGGGTGATAGCAGACCTCAATACCCTGTGCAGAGGAGCTGCGTTGCCCCATGCCAGCCAGAGCCAGCTCCCACTGCACTGACACAGCCAGCCCATTAAATATGTATAAGGAAGAGAAAGCATGTTCCCTTCCTTTTTGTAAATAATTGCTGCACTGTGAGGAGCGAGTGTTTAGTGTAATTACTGCAGGGGAATAAACAAATGACGACAATTTGTGAGCAGGATGGACCTGCCCTTGTTCCTCAACAGCCCAATGCGGTGGGGTAGCTGAGGGGCTCCTGCTCATCAGGGCTTGGGAAGGATTGGGCAAGAGGACCTCCCTTGGCGGGGGGAGGTGGAGGATTTAGTGGCTGACTTGGTGACTTGCAAGGGAGCTCTTTCTGCCGGGGCGCAGCTGGAATAGCAGGAGCTGACATTTGCTAGTGGGAGTTCAAACAAAGATCCCTGTATTGGCTTTATTAGCAAGGCAGTACCAGAGACACTGGTGGATGTGTCCTGCCCCTGGCCCATGCCCTCCTTTGGTTCCTCTCCATCTCCCTGTGCTTCAGGCAATGCCTCTCCTGAGGAGGCATTTGGAGAGACTTGCGTTCAAAGTGCTTTGTGTGGGGTGTCAGCTCAGAGCTGTAAACAGCGCGTGGTTTTTGCTCAGAGAAAGTACAGAGCTGCCACTGGCAGCATTTTTCCATTAAGACAAGGGCTGGAAACCTCCTGGCATGGAAGGCTGTGCTGCTGGGCAGCTGTAGCTGTGGGAGAGAAGGCTCGCTGTGGAGCACTCCCACTGTAAAAAATACATAGAATAAAATATAGCAAGGCAAGGGTGCAGTGCAGTGGTTTCCCTGAGGTGTTTTTTAATTGTGCAGTTTCTCTTCCCCACAGTACTTGCATGGGATTTGCTGATGAAGGATGGACATTCACTTCTTCTCTTCATGTGAGCATAGTTTTGGAGGTCTCAGTGATATGCAATTGTGTGTATGCTGTTTGGTTTTTTTTGTGAATAGCAGCTGTGCTTGAGATTGTAGATCTGTTAATTGTTAGTTTAATTTGTATTGCTATCAATATCAACTAGCACATATCTCTGTTTTGCTTGTATATTTATCTGATGCCTTTAAATTAAGGGACCTTCGACCTGGTGACTCCATAACTCCCCTGCAATGCCCTGTCCCGCCCCGTCTCTCCTTCCTCTTGCTGAACCTGATAGACCAGTAAAGTGCAATTCTCTCTTTGCTTCTTGCTTTCAGACCCGGACTGGGCATCCCACAGCCTAGGGATCTTCATTTGCTTGAATTGTTCAGGAATCCATCGCAATATTCCCCAAGTCAGCAAGGTGAAGTCGGTCCGTCTGGATGACTGGGATGATGCTCAAGTGGAGGTATGTGCATCTGAGACTTGAAGTACCAGTGAGTTTGGGTTGCTGTGTTTTGCCAGCAAAGCTGTAAAACAGAGTCCTTTCTAAAGATGCCACAGCAAACAGAAAACGTTCAGAAAACGTTTCTAGACAATTCCTGAATGTGGGAGTGAGGTCCATGGTGCTGACTGAAAAATGGAATAGCCATCTCACAAAGAAGTTGTGAGAGTTTCCCTCACTCCTACAAAAATGTGAATGAAATAGAGCATGTAGGAATTACTGATTTTAAATGGTCTTCTCCTGCTTCTTACATTACCTCTAACCTAGACTAGATGATAGACTAGACCTCTACTTTACCACCCCTGCCCAGCTCATCTATTTCTGCCTTTGTTCCCCTTAGTGTTAAAGACTCTTAAACTCACATCTTGAAGAACTGAACCCTCACAGTGTAAATTCTCTGTATTTATGCCACACACCTGCCTAGATTTGGGTGATGTTGCTAAAGGCAAGCTTACCTAGGAAACCTCTCTGCTTTTGAGTATTAGTGTCTTTAAAAGCATGAAGAATGGTACCAATCATTGATCTTTATCTTGCATGTTGTAGATTTGAGGTTTTCCTGTAAGCCCCAGCTCATGGAGTCATGTGTTTTAAGAGATAAATAGGCCTTTGTGTTACATGGGTTTTCCCTTCCCTGATATTTTGGAGAATAGATTGAATAGGTAAATTTAAGAAACTCAAAATCATGAAAATAGTTAAAAAAAACCCTAAAACCCAAAAAACTTAGGGTTAAAAAAAAAAAGGGGGGAGGGGGGAAGGAAAAACTTAGCTGCTTGTTATGCATGTAGGCTCGGCATTTGATACAAGACAAAACGTATTTAGCATGGCTGCCTGGAAGAGAACGGTTTGGTTTTTTTTTACACTTACAAAATGGCTTTCATTAAATAAAAGTTATGAGTAGGGAAATATGTGGCTTTGTTTGTAGAGTTCTCAACTAGCCATTCGTATATGAGATCAGAAGAAAAGGAGGGTTTTCAGGGCAGACAGAATTTTTCTTTATTTAATACTTCAAGCTCCTTCCTGAGGTTGCTGGAATGGCTTTGCAAAAATAAAATTATCCTTTTGGAACAAGTGATGTGATCCACAGCAAAGGGAGTATTGTTGGAGACTATTACCTTCCTGGAGCTGTAACACATGGAGGCTTAATTAGTGTCAGGTTTTGCCCTCTGTTGACTAATTTCTGTGCTGGATTCCCTGGGAGCAATCTCATTCCCATGCCTGCAAGTGGGAAATGCCACCGGGTGCTGCCTCCTGGTCCCATGGGGACCTGTTGGGATTACACACGTGTGACTGGGACACAGAAAGGTACCCAGTGTTCTATTAAGCTGGGGGAGCCCTGGCAATAATAATCAGGATTAATTTCTGAGCCCTGGTTTGCAGACAGTCTTTATAGCATCCCTTCTGTGCCCAGTCCTGAGGAAACCTCTCAGCAAGTGAACAGAGGCCCCATCCAAATAATTTTATTTTTCTGTAGAAGCAAAAGAGGACAAAGGAAAATACCATTAACATTTTTTAATTCTTTCCTTTTTTCTCTTTTTACAGTTTATGTCCTCGAATGGAAACAATGTAGCAAAGGCAAAATATGAATCTAAAATGCCACCGTTTTATTACAAGCCAACGTTTCTTGATTGTCAGTAAGTAAATACCTTTGCTGGTAAACAGCATTTATTTGTTTGTGCAGCTGTAGCCTCTGTAATATTTACTTGTAGCTTGATACTTTTGGGGTTTTTTTTTAAGCCACAAAGGAGATTTCTTTTATAAAAGGCCCTGGAAATCTTTGTTCTTCTGCACGCATATGGTAGAGTTTATACTACATGTGGGATCTTATTTAATAAGTACAGTTGAGATGATGCAGGGAAGTCAAGACTTGGTCTGTTCCCCAGACTCTTCCAAGTTTCTAAGGCTACAAAAATGCCAATTTCTACCCATTGATTTCCTCTGCCTTTTCAAATAGCCCTTTTGCATCGGAACAGTGCTTGCTTATCTGCTGTATGAGATGCTAGGATAGTGTAATGCAAAAATGCTGGGGTTTAGTGCCAGGGTGGTGTTTTCTTTTTTGCCTAAATGACAAAAAATCTCTTTCATGAAGGCAAGTGAAAAGGAACTGTCTCCCATACAGCTTGGAGTAAACCTCCCTAGGAAGCTGGGGCAGACTTTGTAGAACAAGAGGTCTGAGAGGCCAGAATGTGTTGTACCATCCAGGGAGCAAGAAGATTAACTGAAACTGGTTTTTAGGGCCCAGTCTTGTAGACTACCCAGGGGGGTTTGTATCTTTGTGAAATGGTAGAGCCCATCTGGAAGTGGGGCAGGTCTCTCTACAGCTTGGACCACCCCAAGATCTGTGTGCAAACAGCACCCAACTCCCCTTGCATGGGTCGGGCTGAGAGGCAGCAAAAGCTCGTCCTGTGGCCCAGGTAGCTTAGCGACCATAAGTGTTTTCATTCCTTCTGCTGTTGAGCTGACAGAAAAGTCTGTTGCTGGTTCTGTGCTCGGTTGATTTGGCTTCCTTTGATAATGCCACTCAGGCTTTGCCGCTATGATATTTTCCTTCCTCCATCCTGCGGTGCCGTTGCAGTCCGAGGAGCTTTGCCGAGCAGTGGCTGAGCTCCAGCCACAGCCCTGTCAGAGCCGCCTGCGAGCACAGAGGGATGAGCTGGTGACTGGCTGGCGTCTCTGGGGTGGCCACTCTGTCTGCATTCCTTCCCGATGCCCCACGGAGACACCTTGCTGGGCTTATAACCCGTGAGAAACAGGAGCAGGAGGGCTAAGGGGTTGTTTTGGTTTTGTTTATTTTTTTGTTATTGATTGATTGGTCAATTGACTGGGAAGATGAGGCAAAACTAATCATCCTGCAAACAGCTGGAAGACCAATTTCTGGTCCTTTTGTGCTCCCAACTTGTGCCTCAGAACAGTTTTCAACCTGGATACCCTGATCTCTGAGCTGAGCCTGGAGCTCTACTCATGTAGGTGTTCTCCAGAGTGATGCTGCTGGGTCTCTGCAATAGCAGCAGGGTGCATTGGGATAGATATGACCTCTTGCAGTAGCAGATCTCCTTCTGACACCACTGCAGTATAAGCAGCTGTGGGTATGTTGCCTGTTGGGAATGTTTTGAGGATGGTGTGCCAGGTTGTATTTTTATTTCTCTACTTAGAGACTCTCTGTGCCTTTCAACAAATACATGCTAAACAGGAGCAGGGGAGTGCTGCTTTTTAAAGGGGTATATATTTAGCTTTCTCCCCGCCTCGCTGCAGTCCAGTCACTGCAATAGCATGAGCTGTTCCTCGCTCGCAGCCCTGGGTAGCATCGCGATGGATGACACCTCCATGCAGTGCTGGCACTGTGCCGTTGTGTTCCGACCCACGTTCTGCAGCATGGAGAGGTTTTTGATGCTTCTCATTACGACAACCCATGCTGGCTGGCTGCAGTGGCTGGGCAGGCTTTGTGGGAGCTGCCCTCAGACTCAGCACAGCAGGATGCTAACACGCAAGCCGTAATAAGGACAGGCTGTTTGTTCATTTGAAGCTTCTTAATTTTATAATGCTACTTCTGGAATCCCTCTACTTTGGTTGCTTGAACAATTGTAAAGTTCAAAGCAAGAGGGGGGAAAAAGTGCTGCAGCGCCAGTGTGGTGTTTTTTCTTCTTGCCTATAATGTTGTATTTGACTCCTTGGGAAATACGTGGGGTTTGCCTGCTGCATCTAGCTTCTGCATCCTCCAGAAACCCTGTTGTGGCTTCTTGGCTCTGTCAGACACTTGGTGAAGATTAGAGAAGTTCGAGGGGTGCTCTGAAATTGCCCAGGGAAAATTTGTCAAAAAATTCAAGTCCTCTTGCCCTCTTCTCTCATCTTCTGTCTGCCAGCAATGTGGCCCATGCAGAGCAGCCAACTTCTCTACCATTGGGGAGTCCCTGAAGCTGAAATTAATCCCAGACTTGGGATGTTCCTACACCACTTTGGGCCACAGCACTGGCCCAAAGAGCCATGAGTGAGGAACTTAAACCACACAACCCCTCTCTGGGTGATCATGAGTGGTCATGGTCCAGCTTTGTACACCACGTCAGCAGGCAGAGAGCTGTAAACCAGCCCTTTTTGGGACAGATAGGCTGTGAGCACAGGGTTGAGTTTTGAACCATGAGTGGGAAACAGGGGTAGCATCATTTTTGAGTAAAAGCAAAGGAAAAAGGCTTTGTCCAGTCACATGCTTGGCTGAAAACTGATGGAAGAAGGTGGAGACAAGCTCTTACTGGGATTTTGCAGTACTAGAAGTACATCCATGCCCCTGCCCAATACCTGATGGCAGTTTTTGTTGCCTTTTATCTTCATTCAGGAACACAGAGCATTATCCTGCAGAAGTGCCTGTTGAGCTGCAGTGCATTGCTCCACTTCTCTCCCCATGCTTGGAAAAGTGGGAGCTACATCCGCTGCTTACACAGAACACATAAATGTACTGACTGCCGGTACATTTGAGTACCTTGGTAGGAAAAATGGGGCAGAATGAAATGGCATGAATTGTACTGGGTGATTGTCTTATCTGGAACGAGATGAGGCATCATTCAGAGAGAGGATGTATCCCAGGAAGGCTCACATAATGCGGAGTCATCTGTATAGTCATCTGAAAAGCAGTTATTAGCAGAAGTGGCTCATTGTATTACGGTATGATTAAAATGTGCAGACAGAAAATTGCCTGGTAAATACCTGGATTTTTTTTTTCTTACTTTATCATTTACAATTTGGCTCATTTAGTAGAGGAGCTGCCAAGCCTGCCATCTCACTCTGGTGTCTGAAGGTCAGTCTTGTCCCCCTCTCCTCCCACGCACAAAGTGTAATGACGGTGAAGGATGCAAACTTCTCAGCTGCTCTCCTCTTCCTCCGTAACCTCCTTTTGTTGGTAGTTTATGGATAAACTTCTTTAATGCTTAATGTCCAGGGGGGTAAAGTTGAGTGTTTTGCTCAGTCTCCTACTTATTATGAAGGGTCTTCTGATTTTACATCCCTGATATCTCAGGTATGAAGCTCAAGGTGCTGCAGTGTAGCCTATCGGAGTGGCTATGCATCTGTTCCCAAGTGGTGGAGCCTCCTGTGTGGCTGAAACTGGGCACTCAGCCTTGGGAAGTCTCTGCATGAACATCACTCTGCTGTCAGCCAAGTGCCTGAGATCTGCCCACTCCTTTAGTCACAACTGGCCAAAGGGTCTTCTCTGCTTGTCATGCATTTTTTCTTTGTTGTTAGCCTGTAAGCCTGCCAATTCATATAGATTCCTTTAATTTCCAAAGGAAATTGCTACAAGGTCAGGACAATACTGACACAAGCTGTTTCCTACGTGTTTTTAATCTGTGTTTAACCATTCTGAAAAATAGCATTATGGTGAACTGGACCGTGCATGTAAAACAAGCAAACAGAAAAGGAGCCTGTTAGTGTTTTAATTGAGCATGTTATGATTTTGCATACTTGAATTCAGCTTTAACTTCTTCAGATCCATAATGCAAGATTTTTATGCTTTAATAGCCAAAACACCTATATTTTTGCTCTCCTCCAGAAGCTGGCTGTTGCCCACGGGTCTTGGGGCAGGGGTTGATGGCACATCACTCCTGGGGCTCTGCAAGCCAAGGTGATGCACAGAGTGCCTGGAAGAAGCCCCACAGCTCTCTCATACCTCCAAAAAGCCATTTAAAAGTGTGTCTTCACAGTGAGGGCTTAGCAAATAGGAAAAGATGTGGAGGCAGAGTGTGAAGCTAGACAGGCTTTTAGTCCACACTGCAGTGGCTCTCCTTGCAGTCTGAGCAAAAATTTGGACTTGGACTTAAAATTTCATTAAAACAGTTGTGTGACAGAAACTTGGCATAGCTGTGTCCACAGAACTGCCTGTGGAAAGCAGATTGTTTTTTGCTGGAAAAGCCTCTGACAGATTCCAGAAGCTACAAATTTGGGTTTTGAAAATAGTTTTCCTGGATGACATTCATTTCTTTTGTCTTTGTTGGACTTGATGGTGGCTCACGAAGATGCAATCACAGGGTGGTAGTGGACATTATTTGATGTCATTTGGGCCACTTTCACCTCTGGCTGGGGCTTTTTGTCTGCCATATGTCACCAAAAAGCCACAGCAGTCGTGCAGCATCTTGATGTGTGCACCATGGTGCAATCTAGGAAAGCCAGCCCAGCTGAGGGACTTGGGTAACAATAAATCAGAGACTATAAATGTGGCTGGCTAGAACTCTTCCCAGAGTGAAGCCATGCAGCCACACATTGATATCAAACAGCTTGAACAGTTTTTCCTGTGTTGTTTTTTTTTTTTTTTTTGCTGTAAGCAAAAGGCTTTGAGTATGTGGGACCAAGATAAAACTGCTTCACTGGCTTCTTCTGAAACCTTCTTTGCTGGCCCTTTGACAGAGAGCACTTGTTTTTATGTGGGTGGCCAGGCAAGCAAACAAGTAACTAAAATGAGATTTGGAGCTTTTGGTGTTGGCTGGGCTTTGCTGGTCTCTGAACCTGCTGCCTTCCTGGTGCAGCCCAGTCCTATTCTGTCTGGAGACAAATTTTTCCTTATTTTGTCAGAATTTTTTTTTTCCTTAGGGTTTTAATTTCTGGTATTTTTCTCTTTTATCTCTTCTTTCTTTCTTTTCCCTCTCTTTTTTTCCTTTTTTTTTTGCTTTATTTTATTTTTTCCTTTTTTCCTTTTGTCCCCAATTTTTTCCTTTTGTCCCCAATTTTTTCCTTTTGTCCCCAATTTTTTCCCTTTGTCCCCAATTTTTTCCCTTTGTCCCCAATTTTTTCCTTTTTTCCCCTTTTTTCCTTTTTTCCCCTTTTTTTCCTTTTTTCCCCTTTTTTTCCTTTTTTCCCCTTTTTTCCTTTTTCCCCATTTTTTCCTTTTTCCCCATTTTTCCTTTTTCCCCATTTT
>JAAGNO010028821.1:17990-61258 GCA_033439905.1 Ceryle rudis
TTTTTCCTTTTTTCCCCATTTTTTCCCTTTTTCCCCATTTTTTCCTTTTTCCCCATTTTTTCCTTTCCCCCCCATTTTTTCCTTTCCCCCCCATTTTTTCCTTTCCCCCCCATTTTTTCCTTTCCCCCCCATTTTTTAGTTTTTCCCCATTTTTTAGTTTTTCCCCATTTTTTAGTTTTTCCCCATTTTTTCCTTTGTTTTCCCCATTTTCCCCATTTTTTCCTTTGTTTTCCCCATTTTCCCCATTTTTTCCTTTGTTTTCCCCATTTTCCCCATTTTCCCCATTTTCCCCATTTTTTTCCCTTTCTCTCTCTTCTTTGCTCCTAGGTTTTCATCTTGATAATTACAAAGACCTTTCTGTTCTAATTGCAAAAAACTGGCATTATTCCCTATTACCAGCAGCCTGCCAGACTTTAGGTGGGCTGTTAAAGCTTTTGCAGTGGATTCTGAAAGCTGCACAGCTCCGCAGTTTAGGAATAATGCAATTAAATTTTCCTAAAAAACACAAATGGTGTATTGACTTCATTATTCAATCACCAGAAATGCAATAAAATACCATGAAGCTGTTGCTACAGTCCTTTCTGTTCACAGGAGTCCCATTGAAATTGAAGTGGGGTTTTGGAGGGAGGGTCCTGTATTCACCGTGTGATGTCCACCCCAGGTTATTTACACACTTATTCACCTCAGGAAAAATAAATTTCAACTAAAACACACTAACAGATGTTTAAAAGGCCTCTGAAGGCATATTTACAATGAAACAGAGGACCTGCCCTCCAATTGCTCTCAGATCCCATAGATATCAGGACAAATTCCTGCTTCTGTTTAAGTTCATCCAAGCTGTGCTGGTGAAACGAGGGTTTAATGCCAGACTCAAAAGCAGCCTTTTATGGCAGGTTTGTCTCCAGTCCATGAGAGCGAGCACGTTCAGCTCACTGCTCAGCTTCCTTTTTGCATTAAAGGGTGATGCTGGACACCTCATCATCCTTGTTGGGTTTTTGTTTCAGTTTCTTCTGCTGGAGTTGTTCTGCTTTCTATAAATACTGGAGCAGAGGCTGCAGCTACTGGCCTTGCACTGACTTGTCCTAACTGCGGACTGCTCTTGGTGTATCTAGTTTTTTTGGAAATTATTGCTGGATTATTGCTGAAGAGCCTGGATTTGTGACGATGAGGGAAGGGGAAGAACATGTGAGCTGTCTGAAAATGTTTACTGCAAGCTGGGAAAGTGGCATGGCTGGAGTCCTGTCTGCTGTGGGAGTTACCATTGGAGCCTAAATGTTGGGAGAGGTTACCAGGAGCAATTTGCAGCTTGTCAGGATACCCCTTTTGTCGAGGTGCCTCATGGCTGCCCCATCTGCACAAAAGCAGTGGAGATATTGAACCACTGCTGTTGACAGTGTCATGGGAAATAAGCTGCTGCAGAGCAACATTCCCCAAGGCGTGAGACCAGCAGAGTGTATCTGTTGTAGTACTTGCATTATTACAGCAAGAGTGTTTTCCCACTGTTGCACATGAACCTTAATTTATACTGTATTTAAACATTCATACTGGAAGGCTGACTTTCAGAGACTCAGACCAGCTGCAGCTCCTACTGAGTCCACTGAAGTCAGCTGGAGCCAAGGGTAGTGTGAATTCGCTTCCTTCCAGTTAAATCCCTAATCATCTTGGTCAAAAGCTCTAAGTTTGGTGTCAGTGATAACAAGCTATCTACAGCAGCCAGGCTGGAAAAATTGCAAGAAGGGTAACAAATTTAAGTATCCGTGTTGATTTTGTGATTAAAATTTGGTAGCTTTGTTGATGAGCAGCAGAAGTATAAAACCAGGCAATTAAGTGCTACTTTGGGGGTTATCAGTATTCTACATTTGCAGGCTACTGTGTTGGGCATATCAGATCCAGAAAGAGCATCCTGCTCATCCCAGAATAACCCCTTTGCACACTTCCACAAAACACATGTGAGCTTCCTGAGATGAGCTGAAGATGGGTTGTACCCGAACCAGAGTGTAGCGTGGGGAGACAACAGAAGGGAGATGGGTGTTCATCTTCAGAGTTCATAGTCAAACTTGCAGATGTGTGTGTAACAACTGAAGATCAATCATCAAAACAGGAACAGAAGGGGGAAAGGCAGAGTTGGTGCATTATTTCTATTACAGCAGAAGATCACAGTTGAGTTTTGGATTCAGGGAGGCTCTGGTGTTCCCTGAGCTTTGTGGGAGAAGTCTGGTACCCCGACCAAGGAGGTGAAACAATGGGTGGGACAAAATACATGTAATTGTTTCTTCCTTTAATATCAGGAAAGTGATTACAGCCACAGTTCTTGTGGAATAGTGTCTTTGCAGATTTGATGAATGTGTTTGCTGTACCTGCAGATGAATTTTCATAAGCAGTGTTAGCACACTTATCTTCTTCGAGCATTTCTGGAATGTGTCTTCTGAAAAGACAGCATTGCATTTGCATCGTCAGCAAAAAAAGAAAAGATAATTAAGCCTATTGACAGTTTTCATTGGTGGAGAAGTTGATGTGTTGAAGTGTGACGGGTTTTACAGAGTGCACCCAATGCTGGGAGATCTTTTACTGTCATCAGTGTAGGCCACTTTGAAGTGTCTGCTGTGAAGCTGGGGTGACACATGCCTTTATTTCTGTGTGTGATTTCTGCCTGCCTGAGCTATTTAAGCTTCTAGGGCAATTAAGAACTAAATGCAGTTAAAAATGGTTTGAAGCAATTTCTAGAAGATTCTAGATCTAAACTACTTCATTAGTTCCAGCACTGGCTAAAATAAAGTAGCAAAACCATATTTATAATCTTTGGAGTGTTTTCTCCTTTTTGGAAGTTAAAGTCTTGGTGTATAAATCATTGGTATCATTTCCAGTGAGAAAAGTAAAGGACTTTAGTAGCGATGTTTCCTGCCATGCATCGTAGATTTTTTTTTTTTTCCTTAGATTTAGCAGTACAAGCTTTGAGATAGGAAGAGCTTGGCCAGGTGGCTTCTCACCACCCTCCGGTGTTTGGGTCCTGCGTTCCACAGGGCTCAGCCCTCATATCCTTACCCAGCCATGTTCCCCTGGTCTTTCTGAGGCTTTTTCACTTTTCACACCACAGTTCCTTTTAAGAGGTTGCCTGGGGCCTGGGATATGACTGTCCTGTGTCTCTTTCATTTTGAAGAGCTCACTCCTCACTGTTGTTCCTGCAGCAAGCTCCACGTTCATCAAATCACAAGTGTCACCCGTCCTTGGGCTGGGCTTCCTCTCATCATTACAAGTATAAGTTTAACCTGACACATCACATTTTTTTTTCTGAATAGCTGTCCATATGTGACAAGGAGGCACTATCTCTGCAGCTTTGACTGCTGAAAGGCCATCATGTCCATGCATTGCACAAGGCAAACACAGTTTCTGCTTCCATATTGATAGCTTTGAGTCAAAGATTTTTCTTTTGTATGCAGGTAGTTGTTTGGATTGTTTTTTGTTTTGTTTTGTTTTTTCATTTACTGATCTCATTTACTAAAGAATGTAGTCTGAGGAAATTAGTTTTAAAATCATTCATATACTGAGGGAATTCTCTACAGAGGCTGATTGGATGGGAGGGAACAGGCTATTCCACTAAAATCTGTAAATTTTATTAAATAAGTTTCCAATAAAATTGGGTGTACCAGGAAACAATTCATTATTGTTCAACGGTAAACAGAAGAAACCCTTGACTCCAGACTGTACAATGCAATTTTTGGAACACTTTTAAATCATGCTTGTATTCTGATTGAAGACTTAATGATTCTGGATTCTTCCTTTTTGTATCTTGGACCATGTTTCCTTTTCTCTCTATTTTTGTTTTCCAGACTGCTGCGGGAACAGTGGATCAGAGCCAAATACGAACGAAAAGAATTCATTCACAGTGAGAAGCAGGAGCCTTATTCTGCAGGTAGTGAAGGACACTTTTGGCAGATAAGATTTTTGATATCCAGCACCTTCCATTTTTTTTTCTGACTCTTTTTATATGTTCTTTATATTGATTATTGCTCATATGTCACCAAGTAGGATAAGAAAGTGTGGTCTTTGGGGAAAGATCCCTCCTGGCATTCCCTGTACTTGATTGTGAATGCTGGGAATTTTAATGCCTGGTAGAAATAAATGGATTATCAAGAGTCTTTGTCACCAACGTCAAGTCAGATAAAGTACCAGAGAATCGGTTTCTGGTAGCAGGAGGCATGAAGCTGGATTGAAATGGAGATTTTTTGTCTCATCAAGGTGACTTTTGTGTTGGAAAGATGAAGTAGGATCATTAGCATGGCTTGGTTAATGGTAGGTAAGTGTGCCAGGTCCCCCACTCTTCCCCAATCTCTGTTACTGTCTTTCCACAGTACTGTTGTCACTTTACACAATGTGTTGTCAGTGGGACCCAATCTCCCTAGAGAATAATAAATGTGCAGTGCTTTGCAATTGCAAAGAGCCAGCACATGTGACAGAGCTTGTCTCAGTGCGCCCAGCACGATGGACAGAGTGACAGTGGCCTTGCAAATGGGTGGCTTAGTGAAGCAATGGGTTGGGTGATTTTCTTGCATAAGGGCAGGATTTGAAGGGGGCACTTAGGGCTCGACCTTGTTCATTGTGTGGCTGCACCAGCATAAGGACTGTCATGGAAGTGCATGAAATTAGCTGGGTATTTCTTTGCTGTACATAAGTGGCATTTAATTTATTCTGCATATTAAGTATTTGACACCAGCTATGTGCTTGGATGACTCTGGGATAATTTTATTAGCAAAGACCATGTTACAGATGAAAGGTTAGAATATTATTTTCATGCTGCTTTTCAAGACTAATAATAGGCAGGTAGCTCCAGCAGTTTGCTGTTATTAAAACCACAATTAAAATCTGATCTCATATCTTCTCGATTTATGTTTAGAGCATCTCTGCTCTGCTATTTTGTATACGATGCATGTACATTGTGTGCGTGGGGTATCCATATTCATATATAGTACATTGTGCACATTTTTATTTTAGATTTTAAAAGCAGTCTGCTGGATTTGAACATGTTCTATTAACAATAAATAGTTTGATTTCTGAGATAATTTTGGAATATATCTGCTAACGTGTGTGTAACGTTCACACAGGAATAATGTTTCCAGTTCATACTGTGCAACTTATAGATAAAACGGCTCAGATTCAACTAGGTACTTCAGGCAAATGCATAAATTTAAGCACATGATTAGTCCTTTTGACTCCCAGAAATGTGTGTACCTGGTTAAAGTGAAGTAGGTGCTTCAGTGCTGTGTGGGCAGAAGGGCAGCGTGTTCTAAGCTCTCTGAAAAATATTACAGGAAGAGTTCAAATGGGAGTTTATTTTAGCAGCATATTTTGTAGGTGTTCTTCAATAATGTGACTGCGTAATATTTAGCTGCATGTTGAAGCAAGAGGGTTTTCTCCCTTCTCTTTGAAGTTCAAAAGCCATTAAATACAGAATAGAAGAGAACAGGGTAGGCCATTTTAAATGCACAGTGCTCTCAAGAGGGGGGGAGGGCAAGGGAAGGCAGGCTGGTGGGCTTGTAGGTTGAGTTGAGTGCTTTTAGGTTGCTTATAGTCTTTGAGAATTGTACCATCATTAAAATCCAGCATAGGAGCCATGCAAATGACCCATGCAACCAGGACCTCACTTGTTGATTCTTCTGGACAGTAAATTCAAAGGGGAGCCTTGGCCAGGTTGGTGTTACAGCAAAACAAAGTTGGGACACATGCTCACCAAACTTTCAGAGCCAACTTTTCCCTTCTGGTGAACCATAAGAGGCCCTGAGTATGGTTGCATGCCTGTACTTCACCTCACTCCAAATGGTGCTCCTTCTGTTGGACTGCATGATGTAACTCAGCTGATGGTGTTTTCAGCTCTTGGCCACTGGGAGTTGGTTGTTTCCCAGGTGGTGGTTTGAGAAGGGAGCCCAGGATAAATCTTGTGTCCTGTAGGAAAGCAGCACAGTGGAGATCACCGAGTCATTTAGATTGGAGAAAACCCGTAAGAACATCGAGTCCAACCATTATCCTGGCACAGCCAAGTCCACCACTAAACCATGTCCCTAACAGAAATGTTCCCATGTGTGTTGGGACAGTTCATATATGACCTGCATGAAATGAGAGTGTTCCATCACTGTGTCATATGTAGGGATGGACCACCGGTTTGTCCAGCTGGTGTAAACCAGTGCTGTCAGAGCTGGTCTGGACTGCTCTGTCCATGAGTTCTCTGAGACAAGCTGGAGCTTGGTGCTTGCAAAAGAAGCGTGGCCACACCACATGTCCCGGCTCTGCCCTTCTCACTCCTTGCAGGGGACGACACAGCTTAGTGGTCACACCAGCAGCTTGGAGGATGGACCCTGCACGGGGTGGGCCTCCTATGCCCGATTTTGCCAGGCTCAGCACAGCTGGGCACTGCAGAGGATCTGAGGCATTGCTTTCCTCTAGCAATCTCCTGAAACTGCCTGTGAACACACCGAAGTAGGACTGACACAAGGATGTCCTCCTGCCCACCTCGTACCCGCTTTGTGTCTCACTTGGATGTGTGTATATCTCTCTTTATTTCTAATGCTGTCTTAGACCATTTTTTTCTCACCATTCTGAGTTCCCTGGAGGGGTGTTAGATTAACAGTTTCTAAGCATGAAACATTTTGTTGCTAATAGAGACGTCAGTATCCATTTTCTCATGTTTGTTGGAAGATTTAATTCCATTTTCCAATCCCAGAGGCAATTTTACATTCTGATATTTGTTCAATAATTGCATAAAAAATAAGAAAATACTGTTTTTGAAGAGTTTTGACTAACATCCTTTTTCAGACAGCCTGAAAAACCCTGGTCAGAAATTCAGTGTCTTTCAGAAAATCCTCTGGGGAGAGACTGTCTGGAGCCTGTAGATGCCAAGCAGAAGTTACCACAGCTGAACCGACAGACTTAGGAGAAATGAGTCTCAGGACAGGAGTTTCAGATGAGGTCAGAGCTGAGATAGTCATGCAGGGAAGCCTGGCAGGAGGATGCAACAAACTCTTCAGCTGCTGGTGAAGAGTATAAATAAGAGGCAGTGTGAGATGCAAAGGCAGCAGCTGCCCCAAAAGGTCTTGCTAGCCCCAAAACTGAATGGAAACATCTGCCTCATGAGATAGAGTGATATGATGCAGTAGAACCAGAACTCGGAAACAAAGACACTCTACATGTGCAGAAATCCCCAGTGTGGGCCAGCATTGAGCATTGAAGTGAGCTTTTGAGCCTCAGCCCAGAGAGGAGCCATGACGGTAGATCTTCGTTCAGTCCCAGTGTCAGATGTCCCCTCTCAGGGATTTGCTGCTAAATGTGCAGTCACAGTCACTTACCGTTGGTAGAAGATTGCAGTGGAAATTCCTGTTAGGGAATTTTTATAGTTTCTTGCTCCCCCAGGAAGCCTTAGAGCACAAGCCCATGTGATATTCACAGCTTTCAGCTCCTCTGCTCCCAGTTAGTTTTTCAAACTCTGATGGTTTCATCCCTCCAAATGAGCCGACGTTAATGAGTATATTAGTGCCATCGATTTTAGTCAGTTTGAGTTCAGATAGTGCAGGGAGATTAGTAAAACAGTGATTAAATGTTTTGGTGATCCACTATAAATTCTTAGATACACACTTTTATACATCTGAGCTCTTAATTCAGCTCTAGTATAAGAGCTTCATAAAGCCAGACTTTAAGAAGCAAACCATTATTTACACCCCAGCAATCCCAATTAACACCATGATCTGCATCCCTTCCACTAGCGATACGTTGCACAACAGCACAGAATAATGCCATTTTTAAGACCCTCACATTAATGTGTTTCAGATTGGCTTTATCTCTTATGATAAATGAACTAGCTAAATTACTGTCAGTCTCCAGCTAATTATCCCTTTTAATGGAGTTTAATGGGTCACGGGTGCTGAATTCTCCTAGAAGTGGAGGATGGTGGTAATTGCCATCGAAGTCTGGATTTGGATCTCAAAGCAATTTGAAGGTGTGATAACAATTTTAAAAAAGCTTGAACATTTCCCCCACTGTTGAGAGGCAGCAGTTACAGCAATGCTTCCCAGAAGTCCTGCTGAAAGTTACTCTGTTTGTTGGGTGCTTTTGATAATCAAATTGATTTATTTTAACCGAGGGAGATGTGGAGGACACAAAAG
The DNA here is from genome assembly GCA_033439905.1 of Ceryle rudis. Lineage (NCBI taxonomy): Eukaryota > Metazoa > Chordata > Aves > Coraciiformes > Cerylidae > Ceryle > Ceryle rudis. The sequence continues at coordinate 26,138 of JAAGNO010028821.1, forward strand.
GAACAGTATTTGTGGGGTTGGAGCACTATAATAGTGTAAACTGGTCAAGGTGCAGCTGCTCCAATGCATCTCAGGCCACAGACGAGAGAATGGGCCATGCATGTGGCCAAGAGAGAGCAAAAGGGAGTTGTTTGCTTCTGTTAAATTTGCTTTGGCTCCTGGTGGACCCATGTTGTTGCCGCTGGAATGCCAGGAAGAGTCAATGTCCTGGGATGAGCTGAAGCCCAGCCTGGGAGGAGTTGTGGGCAGGGATGACACATCGTTGTGTCTTTGCTTTAACATTAGTAAATGAGTGGGAGAGCTCATAACACCAGGCATTTAATCTCTTAATGCTTGTCAGGAAAAATGGCTTGGCTTCACTGTTAGGACTGTGAAATCACCTATCCATGGGATGGATGTGTCTGGTGCAGTCGGAGAGGGCTGGTGAGTATCTCCAGCAACAGACAGAGATGCTGGGCTGTGAAAAAGCAGGTGCCACCCTTTCCTTGAAAGCATTGCCTGAGATAGTTCAGCAATTTTTTATATACTCTTAGAGCAGGGTGTAGGTCCTTTCCAGCACATTGTGCTTTCCAGCAAGCCGTGGGGCAAAGGGCAAGCAAACTGGATAGAAGCAACACCATCACCAAGTTCAGCTTTCTGCAACTGTGCTTCAAATGCTGCCATTCTGTGTTTCCTATAAATAGACCAGTAAATCCTCTTGCTGTTAATTTATCAGATGGTGGAAGAGCAGTCAGGAAAAGGAGAAGATTCACAGTAGGGTACAGCTGATAAGAAGTGCTGCTACCAGCTCTGCACACCAGTATGATTCCCTTGCAGTAGGACTGGAGAACAGCAGTTTTCCCTCACTCATGGCAGATGCTGTTGCTTATCTTTCACGTTAAGACATTTGGTTTGCAAAGGCATTCAGGATGGGAATGCATCATTTGCAAGGGAGAAGGTTAATAAATGCCAACAAACATCACTTCTTTCATTCTTTAGTCATGGGAGGTTGGAGCTCCTCATCTGATGTAAATTGTCATAAGTCCCATAAAAACAGTGGAGGAATTCAGATTTACACCAGCTGAAGATTTAAACCCTGTCCTTTGGGGTGAAAGTTGTAGGAGTCTTTGATTATTCGATTGGATGAGACAGCCTGTGGGACTGCAGAGTAAGATAATATGGTGTTACTGCAACCTTAGATGGCTTGAGAGTTTCCACTGAAGCAACTCAGAAAGCTGGAAGATACAGGCAAGATTTTGTGTGTTTTAGCAAAGTTAAAGATGATGGAGACTTTAGTCTCTGTTGGCTTGTATTCCTGTATTTATAGCACTATGGACTAGATCTTCTTGTCACTATTCAGGTGAGCTCTAGGTTCACCCGGGTAGTTACAAAGGGTAGTGTTTGTCTGAAGGTGCCTGTTTGCTTGTACTGCCTTCTGTTGACACCCTAAAGATTAATTGGCTTATATGTTATTTTGTATTTGTCTGCAAATATGATGGCAAAATAAATTATGATATGTGAAAGAATACCCTAAAATAGTAAAATCTGTTAATATGCACTTTCTATTCCATGTGGCTCTTGCATAATTTGGGCAGCAGTTTGAATTAATTTTCCCCTGCACTTGCACAGTTGGAAGGAGCTTTGACTGCAAAGCACTAGAGAAGACGCACAGAACATAAATACATTCTTTCTCAGTGTGAGAAAGATACCCTTATTAGTTCAGTCTGACCTGCAGTGATGAAATGCAGTTTATTTTGGGCCTGATCAGACAAAGCGGTGAGCAGCGCTGCAGTTAAAACCCAATTATTTTAACTGACAGACCTCATCCTCTGCTGTCTCTTACCCCGTTTCAGCTAGAGAGTGGGAAGCCACGAGTGCCAGAGACACCAGCTCCACTGAGTGGTTTTTTCACAACCTCAGAAGCAAAACTCTTCTCTCTTGCTGGACATGCTGCTGAATTACAGGGCTGAGCAGCTCCCGGAGAACAAACCAGTGCTAACGACAACCTAAAAGGGCACAGGTTTTATTGCACGTCAGACAGCACAGGGATGGAGTCTGCCAGGCAACAAGAGCAAAGAAATAAAGCATTGGCTTGAGGGCTCCTGGTAACATTTTCCAAGATGTTAATGCATACAGTCTCTAAGGAGATGCTCACACAGAGGGGAGTCTGAAGCCCTTTGTGAACCACCCCCTTTGCTTTGGAAGCACGTGCAGTAAAACCCACCGGTGGGCATGGCACGGCAGGGAGGAGGTGTGGTTGCATGGTACTGGTGGGATGATGGGTGTCTGGGGGCAGGTGATGTCTGCTGAGCTGTGGTTGTTTGAAAACAAGAGAGGATGAGAGTGCAGAGGGAAGGAAGGGGATGGGAAACCACAGGGTCGCAGCTGCTCAGGACTGCAGCAAAGGGAAGGTGGTTGGGAAATACCCCCACAAAGCGCCTTCTGTCCTTTTTCATCAGAAAATTTTGCAGGAAGTGGCCAACTTCAGTGAATTCACAACTTCAAAATGCAATTAGAGAATTAACAAACTTATTATTTGCCTACTTTTCATTTTCAGGTGAGGCAAAAGTGCATAGAAATTTTCAGGAGGTCAAATTTCTGACACAAGAAATGTCTAGTCCGTGGTTTTATTTTTGAATTGTGATATGCTGAGCGTTTCTAAGAGGTTGACTTATTTGTGCTATATTCTTTAATCTCTCAGGAAAACACCCTCTCTTACCCTGCCACCAGTACTCCCTCCCAGTTATTAGCAGAGCACAGCCTGGGGGTCTGGGAAGGGGAGCTGGGGAGAGAAGAGGGCTTTGCAGGGGATGAGGGCTGTGTCTCAAGGAGTTAGGCATGGATATGGTTCAGTTCATCTGCACTATGGGCTGCTGTGGCGGGATGTGGTGCCAAGGATGGGTTCCTTGGCAGGACCAGAAGAGGTGAGAGCCCAGCCCTACAAGGATATGTTGGTGCTGCCATGTTGGGAGGCTCAGTCTTGGGAAAGACTGGAAGCACATCTCCCATTGCTGTCCTTGGGGATGGTGGTCTCTGCCTTAGGAAGAATAGGACTGTCACGTAATATGTTTGGCATTACAGTTGTTAAAGGAGTCTGTGGAGTGATCAACAGTTAAGTGCTGTGCTTTGGGGCTAGCAGAGTCTGCTGTGTGTCTGGTGTGGGGCTGCATCCCCTGACGCTGTGAGAGGAGGGAGGTCCTTGCTGGGCCCACAGGCTCAGGGCATCTTCTGTGCAGTCAGCAAGATTTTTTTATGCTGAAAACTGCTGGGGATAAAGGAGCGAAAGAGAGTATGCTGCTCAAGGGAGAGGCATTTTCTCCAGCATCCTTTTACATACGCACGCTTACCCGTGCCAATAAATCACTGCCTGGCAATAGAGCCTTCCTGGGCTTAGCTGCATCTCCCTTGTGGGGAAGGAAGGTTGAAGTGAAAGAAAAATTGATGCTGGTGAAAAGGCTTAAAGGAAGAGCCATCTGCAGGTCCTCAGTTCGGGGCACTGTGGTGGTATCAAGGTTGTGACAGGCAGATTGTTCCCGGATTCAAGCTTCCATGAGAGGTGCAAAAGGGGTAAGGGGGGGTTGTTGTTTGTTTGTTTTTTTTCCTGGCCTATTTCTGCCTTGGCTGAGCTGAATCTGCATTGCTCTATAATGCTTGTGCTGGTTTCAGGCTTTCTGAAAGTCTTGATGTGGGAGACTGCTCCCTCTCATTGGACCTGCTCCATGGTCAGAGCATCACACTGTTGGTAATGAGATGCCTGTCCTCAGGCAAGCCTCAGCAACGTCTGATGAAATGGTACTGTGGGGGCAGCTTGATATGGGCAATACAAAGCTGTTGTGTGAAACCATCTCCTTGCAAGCAGGGAGAAGTGCCATAGGTGCTTTCTGTAGCATCCTTTAACTGCTGATGAAACAAGTTAAGTAAAATAGTCCAATTGAAACTCTATTCTTGCAAAGGTGCTACCAGCTAAATCAAGATCTGCTTTTAGCACTGGGGAAGATTTGAGCTAGCTAATGTGTGTGGTCAGGATGGTAGCCAGCTGCTATCTCAGCTTCCCTCTTGTAGACCAGTGTGAAGATTATTTTATCATTTTTTTTTTCCTCAAACGCAGCCCACATCCTTGGCTGATGTTCCTGTTTGTATTTCCACCAACTCCAGAGAAGTTCTCCTGGCTTTTCCCAGGTGAAGATCTGTGGGTGGTCAAGGTGATGCTATGCTAAGCACTGTGTGAATGCAGAGCAGGATGGCAGTGCGGTGGAGTGTAAGGTAAGAGCAGGCAGATGTCAGACCCTCCGAGAAGAAAGAGGCAGTGCCCCACTAGAGGGGTGGTTCTGCAGAAAGCAGTGCTGAGGCTGGCTTCCAAGCATGGAAATTATTCCATTGCTTTATAAATAAGAAAGAGTGGAGCAATTAGCAACTACAAGGAGCTACCTCTGACTGAATTGTCCAAGATGCTGAGAAGCCAGAGGAGGAGATGGATGGCCAATGCTTGCACAAGCTGTGGTTCCTTAGGAAACCGAGGTCACCAGAGCAGTAAGAGAAACCACGTGGTAACAGCAACCATTTCTAAGCTTATCAGCAACAATTTACAGGGCTTTGACCAGGTGCTGGTGTGTGCCTTAGGAGAGCGTAGTGGTGCAGAAAAAGGTCACCTGCCTGGCTCACCTCTCAGCAGCAGAGCCTTCCAAGGCACGGGTTGCATTGGTGGGTGCAGGAGCATCCTGCTGCCTTTCAGGGGTTGGGGGGCATTTGGCTGTTTTGGGTTTGGTGTGTGTCTGAAATAACCTACCATCATTTCTATGCTGTGCCTGGACCTTGGTGTGGCTGATGGTGCGAGGACGGGTGTACCTGGACACGGTGTGGGGCAATGTACCACCCCTCCTATATGATGTGACAAGGTATATAAGTATTTTTGCTGCCTTTTTTTTTTTTCCCCTCCACCTTCTCTCCCTTCCCCCAGTCCCCTATGAGCTTACGACATCTCCTTGTGATTAAAATAGCCTTTGGTGTCAATGTAGTGCTGAGCGGAGCTGCTGTCACTCTGCCTGCCCTTCATTCGAGGGGCTGCAGCACAAACCCAGGGCAGCTCCTGCAAATGTTTGATCCTGGAGCAGATCTGCTGACTAATGTCAGCTGACTACTGCTCTGCAATAGCAGCTTGGAGTGGTTTGTAACTGGGCCATAAGCACTTTGTTAAGAACAATTGGTTTATAATCTCTGCTACCTGTTTAGTGTTTCAAGTGGTGGAAGAGTCTCTGCAGAGCAGTTGCAATGGTTTGTATTAATGTACCCAAAACCTAGAGATGGCCTTGGAGGCATTTCTGGTGAGACCAGTGAGATTCAAAATGTCGCTCTTATACAGATTGTTACATTAGATTCTGAATACCAGAAGAAAAGCTTTAGAGCCAAATAATGCCGCAAAACTGTAAGTCACCTTTAAATCCCAGCCCAGTCTGTGACGTTGATAGTGCCATACAAATGTTAAAATGTTTGTGTTTGTTTTTTGTTGTTGGTTGTTTGGTTGGGTTTTTTTCGTTGTTTGGTTTGGTTTTGTTGTTTGTTTGGGTTTTTTCTGGCATGTTTCCCATAATGCCAGTGACTTGCCTCTTGATTTACACCATTTATAAAAATCTAGAAAAAGCCTAATTATAACTGGCTCCTCTGACATTTTTTTTTTGAGTTGAAATTCTGAAAATACTGTCTACATCTGTAATCTTCATCCAAAGGTCTGAGTTTTTCAGGAGTTCCTGTGCATGTAAATCTCTATTTAACCTCAATGTGCACATGGCTGATGGGCAAACAGAGCTGTCAAAAGCTTTAGCAGGCCTTGATCTTAGTCCATAAAGAGGAATTTTCAATATAAAGAAATCAGTTAATTTATTTCTACTTATTACCCTCAAAGAGGAGTTGCTGCTTTGCTCCAACTGCTTTTTAATGTCACTGTTATCTGATGCTAGTTGTAGAATGGATTAAATCCTCTTCTGATGCTTGAAAGGCTCAAGTATTAGAGCTGGGCTTTGAGAGAAGCTGCGACATTTTCTGTTGCTATCCCTTTTTGATGGGAAGTGCTGGGTTTTGTGCTGCAGGGCTGCAGTGTGAGTTGGGAAGATGCTGCTCTTGTGAGATCTGCAGAGTATCCCTCTCTGTGAGGTGTTTTTGGTACCACCATCTTAGAACCTCTCTCCCAACCCTGCAAGCAGATCCCTCATAGGCCTAGAGATGAAAATTAAAAAAAAAAAATAGTAGTGTCGCTAAAAAGCAGCAAAAATCATGGAAGCCCAGTATTTTTTTTTTTTTTTAATTAATGTAGACTTTTGTGAGGCAGAGATTTGATCATGAAAGAGGAGATGTTTTGGGGTAGGAAGTCATGACACCAGTTCCCTGCTGTGTGTGCTGGTGCTTGGTGTCTACTCTAGGATTGCATCACTGGTGCCTTCTGTTAAATCACGGTTTCCAGTAAATTCCCATCAGCCAGTTCCGGTATTTGGCTGAACCAAAGCACAAGGTTTGACACTCACTGGATTTCAGCAAAATTGTTTTACAGATCTCCATGCTCAATCCTGCCCCTGTCTGTAAGATCTTGGCTGCTTGGTCCCAAAGTCTGGCTGCATTTTCACTGTCCCCAGCTGAAACCATGAGCAATTCCTCTGCTTGGCACTGATCCCCCCTTGCAGTCTGTGTTTGTGCCCTGCGGGAGCTGGAGCTGAGGACTGACCTCAGAGGGTGGCTGGATTTATGTCTGAATGAGGAGCATAGGGTGCAGGCATGCTGCACCTCTGTGCCATGGACCTCCGCCCCGTCTCAGTGTCCCAGGGTGTAAAATGATTTGTCACTGTAGCCTGCAATACTCGGAGACCATGCTGGGGAATTTGGCTTCTTGGCTGAGTTTTGCAGCCTGTCACGAGCTTGGTGCTGCGCGGGCTCTGCCGATGCATCTCTTGTGGTCCTTGGAGCAGCAGGGATTGTGACGGGAGGGATGCAGGAGGGCAGGCTAAGGAGCAGCAGGGCTGTTGCCATCTCCAAAAAGGATGCAAACCTTATTGTTTTTTGCATTTCAAGGGAGCAGAAGAGCATTTTTCCATTTCAGGGCTGTATAAGAACATTATGTGCAGGTTGTGTCCAGTGCTATGGGTGCTGAACAGATGCACCAAAAAACCAGCCCTGGTGGAGAGGTTATAAGCAAGGAACCAGTTAGCAGATGGTTGGGTATGTGAGTGTCTGGATGGAAATTGCAAACCCTGATGTTCCCCCAACCCAGTATCAAGGTTACTGGAGGCTGAGACGCTGTTGTCAGGAGGGGGTTAAAGCACAAGCATCTCTCTAGTAAGCAACCTTGCCTGGCACAGAAACCTCCTTCTCATGCTGCTGGAGCCACAGAGAGGGCTTCTGTTCTCCAGGCACTGACATCAGCTGCCATCAGCTGCCATCAGGGACTCGAGTCACACTGGGAGCCAGGCTCGGCGGGCACTGGTTCTTGGGTCCTGCTTCCCCACACCCCCGGGTGGACTCTCCCATGACTGTTATACATCACACTTACTGTGGGGAGGGAGCTTCTTCATGCTCCTGGGCTAAATGCTGCTTGAACATCTCTCGCCTGGTGGGTCCAGGCCCCCGTGGCTCTGTCCTTGCCAATGCAGCCGCCTGGCCTGCATCAGGTGTTGTATTTGCAGCTCCAGGACCAGGACAGGTTGTGAAGCCCCAGTGTGTGGGTGCGAAGTCTGGCATCTGCACCCTTGTGCTATGCATTTTGGGTGCGGAAAAGGGGGAATAAAGGCTAGGGGGTTTTTTATTTATTTTTTCCCTTACATTTTTGTTTAATGAGGAGGAATAGATTAAGTTGAAAGGCTCTGGAAAAAATCAAAATGGAGGAAGAAGGAAACCCTATGAAAAAGTATATTCAGCTGAAGCAGACAGGGCAGTAGTGGATTCCCAGTCTCCTTTTTATGTCTTCCCAATATGATCCTGCATTTAACATTACACAATACCCTGTCAGGACTTGCTCCAAGAAACCTTTCCCCATCCTCTCCTTGGAGGTTTGAGGGAAGTGTAGTCATTGCTTTAAAACAAATGACGACTAATTCAGTAAAAACTCATGCAACAGCATGTCTCCAGAGTGAATAAATATTGAGCCAAATTGCCAATTGCCTTGGAAAGCAAGGGATTCATTTGAAAAAAATCCACTCAAGAAACCAGCAGCAGATATAATTCTCAGCCAGCCTAACACCATCCACTGTAGCATCAGCTGTGAGTCTAGGCAAAGCAGTGGAGAAAACAGGTCCTCCTGCGGAGCTGCCTGTGGTGGGTCCCACTCAGCCCTCACTCTGTATAGCAGCTTTGCAATACAAATGATTTAAATATCAAACATGGACCTTACTGCAGTAAAGACAAGGCGCATCAAAGAGCTGTTTAACAAACTAAACCAGGGAGGAGGATGCAAGGGGAAATCACAATGTGTTTGTTTTCTCATTATTTTTTTTTTTTTTTTCCTGCAAGAGGAGCAGGCTTGTGACAGGGACCTGCACATGGCATCATTCCCATGCCAGGATGTGCTGACGTTTTAGCAGGATGGGCATCATACGACCAGGAACGGGTGCTGCCTTGCAGTGCCTTCCAGGAGCATTTGGAGCTGCTGATTCAGACCCAGTGCAGCCCCTCTGAAAGAGTAAAGCTGCCTCCTGAGGCTCCCTTAAAAGCAAATGAAGATGTTGTGCCATTTCCCAGCCTTGCTATGGAGACACTGCACAAAGTCACCACCAGAAGGCAGAGAAAAAGGCTCCAAATGCAAATGCCTTTCTTTTAGAAATATCTTTTTTATTTTTATTTTTTTCCTTAATCCTCTCTGGGTGGTGGCGAGAGGCCAGCATCTGCTGTTACACTCTCCAGGAAATTCATGAACATTGCAGTGACAAAGTGATGGGGTGGTGATGGATCTTACACATATCTGCTGTAGGAAGAACATCTAGCAAAGAGAAATACACTGGTGTCTTCAGCTCCTTTAAAGCAGAAAAGCATTTAGGCAGCCAAAAATCATGGGTCCGAGCTGCAGGGGTAGCGGAGGAGGCAAACAAGGCATTGGCAGCCAGCTCCAGGGAGGGGGTAGCACCACTGTGAGCTAAAGCTGGATGTTCACAGCTAGTTTCGGATCCAGCTGTAATTTTAACAGCTGGTTCTGTCAAGCTGCCTTCAGCATAGCTCTGATCCAAGCTTCTATAATTAGCCAAAGAGCAGCGGCTCTCGTGCAAAAATTAAAGCAGCAGCAACGCTCATTGCAGGGAAGCAGCATGGCATGGGAGTGAGCTTTAATGAAAGGGGAAAGGGCTCGCTCATTAAATGTTAAATAGTTGGGGTTTGGTCTTTTTTTTTTTTTTTTTTTTCCTCAATTTAAGCACTTTGTGCAAAATGTTTGGTTAGATTTTTATTTTCCCCTTTGAAAAAGTACATCTAAGAAATGTCGTTTCCTTTTGCATCATCCTTAACAGAAATATTTACATCTGTCAAATTGAAAATGTTTCATTCGTGTTCAATTTGAGGTCAGTTGTATTTGCTGCACTCATATAGTTTCTCATGGATGAAATGGTCCGGGACCCTCCTGCCCCTGGATTCCCTTGGCAGCTGAATGCTCTGCCTGTGTTTTGGGATGTGCTCTGGATGCTCCCCAAGAGATGCCCTGAACTGTCATGCCCCCCTGAGAGAGTCAGCTCACCCAGTGGGTATAAGCTATAAGATCAGTGTGTGAAGCACCCCAATTATAATTAGGATGAGTCACTCCTGTCCGTGAGCTTTTCCTATTTGAGGTCAACCAACTTGAAATACTGTATTTTGACATAGCTCAGGCTGCTTGCTCCTGTAACCTTGGGTTTTTACAGTCAATAAATGGATCTGTACTAAGTGGAGAGAGCTAAAGAGAAGTATAAGGCTGTTTCTCCATGGTTTTGATAACAAACATTTAGGGAAAGAATAGGGGAACCATACCTTTCTATTTCTGATGGCTTATGAAGGTAGTTCTCAGTGTCCCAGATCTCCTGGTGTTTCTCGGTGTTTTTATGTTGTGCACATTCATGTTCACTGTGTAGTGACATGGGTCTGAAAGGCTGGTGCATCTTTCTTCTGCTAATGAGAGCGGAGAGATGAGGAAGCAATATGAAGATAACGTACATGAAAAAAAGCTGATTTCATGGCAAATCATCCTGGCTTAATTAAATTTCCATTAAAGAAAGATCCATTTTACATTGGAGACCTGTGCAGGGCTGGGCAGTTCCTGTCTCTCACCAGATAAAGAACTTTTTTTCTGCAGTGAGGTCATGTCTTTTTCTGGAGTTTGCCAAAAATGTAGTTGAGCCTTATATCAACCTCAACCAAGAAGTGTGAGCATTTGTTGATGCTTCTTTCTGACTGACACCAGCCTGTCTCCATCTGCATTTTCCCCTAGAGCAAGCTTGCCTGAGTTTTCACCTTGAAATCTCTGATGCAGCAGAGAAGTCTGCAGCATTGCTGTCATCCACACCCTACCTTTTGGATCCTTACAGTGAAATTGGACTGGGAGGTGCCTCCCCGGCTGGCTAAATAGGACTGGTTTTAAAAATATTGCTGCAGTTGAGGTGCAGACACAGCAGCTACCTTGATGAGCCAGGTCTGTTTTCATAACCAGGGCAGCCCTTGAGGGAAACAGTTGTGTGTCATGTCGGCAACAAACAGTATGTCCCCAAAATACCTAAAAGACAAGGAGGCTGCTCAGCAGGGAGTGAACTTCAAACTTTCATGTGTTGCAGGAGCTGGAAGAAGAAATTTTGGTGTAGTAAAGTCGACAGGATTTTTTGTCAATGATGTATTGGTACAGAATTTAGCCTTAATTTATGTAATTATGGGAGTTCATAAAGTGGGATCGTGCTGCTCCAGGGGATGGAGGATGATGGTTTTAGAAAATCTGTCCTTGTGCAACCTGAGGTTGTAGCTGTGCTGCTGAGTGCCCCTCCCTCGATACCATAGCTGCTGGAGTATGCTATACAAGCTGATTTCTGGGACAGCTATAAAACCAGCAGCCAGGAAAGGAAGGAGTCCTAAATGAAAAAATTCTCCATTCCCTTCATAAAGCAATAGCTTTGGCTGTAAACGTGTCGAACACTCAATAATAGATGATCAGGAGCCGTTAGTAGTGCAGCAGATGTGCTCAAAGCCATTTGGATTTCTCTTCAAAGCAAACAGAGGAATGTTCTGTGCATGCAAGGATAGTTTTCCGTGATTTATGGTTGCACAGCAATGCTGTGTACGTGGGGGGAATGCTTTATTCTGTGATGCCCTGGAGAGAGGGTCCTAAACCCATCTGAAGTCAGTGGGAAACTTCTCTTTTGACTTCTGTAAAGCTCTGTTGGGGGATTAAATTAATCTCTGCTTGGTTTGATCTATGTGAGCAGCTGCCCAGGCTGAGATTTTTTTTAATGGTGTGGGTAAGAAACCCATCTAAAACTATTCAGGGTTTGGAGTATATTTCAGCCTGATCCCATAGCTGTGGTTTGAGGCTCTGCAGGATGCTTGTATGAAATCCAGACCTTCAGGTGGTTCCCAGTGCCTTGCAGTCCTTTCAAGTTGAAGCCTCAGCAGCATGTAGGTTGATGTAATCCATGTGTGGTGCATGCTGAGGGTATAAAGTCTCTTCATCCCCAGGTCTTCCTGTATGTCACCTCTTTGCTCTCTGTATAAAAATTGTGGTTGCGCATGAGGCTGTAGGTGGTTTTTCCCTCACCCTACAGGGATCCAGGCAGGACCAGCTCTGTGTGTGGGCAGTGCTGGGCTGGAGATGATGGGTGTGGGATGGGGTCAGTGGTTCCTCCAGGTGCTGAGTGAGAAAGCTGTTGTTCATTTTCCCATGCAGCTTTTGTGCATGTAACTTGGAATGGCTGCAGCAAGGGCTCTTTGGAGTGTTTGTGTCTTGCCCAAGAAGGATCCTCCTCTCTGATTTGAGAGTGGTTTTGCTCTCAAACTTCAGCTTCTGGCAGCACACTGCTGTACAGATATTATTATGACTTAGTACAGTGTGCCTGTCCTTAAATGTTTTCTCACACAGCTTTCCAGCTAAATCAGGCTTCGAGTGCATTCAGTGCTGGCAAATGGGATGAGCATAGCACTGGAAACCTCTCAGCTTTCATCTGCCTTTCTACAGTAAAAGCCTGGCTTCAAAAGACCAAAACCTCAAGGTTATTTACCTGTAACTGGATTTTTTTTTTTTCCTGAGCAGCCAGCAGCTCCCAGGTGGGCATGTGGGGATGCCACTTGAAGAGGAAGTTTTTGATTTCCAAGTAAAATTAGATTCCGCATTCAATTCTTAGTAACGCAAACATCAGACTTCCAGTAAAGACATTTTCTGTTGCTGAGGCTTTTAACGTCTCCCAGCAGATACAATCGAATTGCTCTGCAGCAGCCAACTCTTGTCTTATCTTTAATATGTAAGCACTTGCTCAATAATCAAGTTACCATGGAAGTTGTACTGTATTGATGGTCAATTATAAGATAAACTGATAAAAGGGAGGATGTAGCTGTGTTCTCTGTGGTGGACACCAAACCTAATATGTCTGCAGTGGTGACAGGTGAAGACTGGGGAGTTGTGTATTTTGGTATTTTTCTCCTGATGTTTACTCCCACACAGCATTTTCAGGGGAGTTGGGTGCTTCACTGGGAGATCAAGACCCACGCTACTAAAAGGAGTGTTTTCTCTGGTGAGTGTCCTTCACACCAACTTACCTTGCAGTTGCTTGCCCAGAGATTGTCACTTTGATTTCTCAACTTTCGTCCTGCTGATGGCTACCCCTTGCTCTGCAGAGGCAGCTCGTGTGTTTTGTTTCTGCCACACTCAGTTGGCTCAAGGGGCAATGTGAACCCACCCAAGAAACCTTCTGGGAGTATGAATGACTGTATTAATGTCTTTGTCACCTGAGAGCCACTCCTTAGGGAATCATAACATGTGATTAAAGAAACCAGTTAAAAACAGCTTAGGAAGCTGGATTAGGTACATGATCTCTTATTATGGTTCCTTTTAGCTGACAACCTGGTGAAAGAAGGGGGGTCTGGATTACACGGGGAAACGTCAGACCTGACGGGAGTGTTTTCTGACTGTTGGGCTTAGTGGTGTCATGTACGATTTTAATCAGATTTAAATAGTGGCAAACATCACAGGCTTAATGGATTTCAGCTTTATTATTGGGGCTTTGCTTAGAAGCAATTTGGATTTTCAGCTGTGAGCCAGCAATGCAAGTGTATTCACGGTGACATTAAAAGGGACTGGAAACCCAGAGACTGACCTTGCATTTAAATACCACATGCCTAAGTATGGGGACAGACCTCATCTTCTTTCTGTCAACCTCAGGATCTCAATGTGTTGTTAAACTCAGACCCATGTTTTTTCCCTAGAGACAATGTATTTGGCTCCATTTCACAAGTTGATCCAGCAACTGGGTAGCTGAAAAATTACTTTTTCCATTTCAAAGGCTTTGTTGCTGAAGATGAAGCAAGATGACAGGGTATTTTGCAGTGATCTGGATAGTTTTCCGTGCTTGGCTGCAACCTTGAAATTGTCCTACACATGATCTAAAATGGTTTCTGTCCTCCATTTTAGGGTGTACACATTGCTCTTCTTGACCTTCCCAGCATGAGGCTTTGTCTTGGCTGAGCTGGTTTGGGATAATTTGTCTAGAGGAGAAACATTCCCTGGGGATGCTGACACCCATATTTCTCCAGAGCCATGATACTGCTTCCAAATCCAGTCTTCTTGGGCAACTTTTTTTTACGTTGTGAGAGATGCCTTGGAAGACATCAATATTGAAGGTGGTTTTGTAAAACACATTTGACTTTGCACAGAGTATTAGTAATGGGCAGCAGCCTTGTACATCCAGCACTCAGGGATTGTCTGACTTGAACTGTCAGGGACAAGAGTTATCATTTCATGACAGTTGGTTGTTGAGGTCTGTTCAACTGGTCAGTGCTCCCAGTCCTGCGTTAGCAGAAAGGAAGGAAAAGGGGGAACATCAATGCTTTTCAAGTTCCCTTTAGTAGCATGTGGCATTGTTCTCTTTATCCGTAAAGGGAAACATACGTGTTCCTACTCCCTTGTGTATTCTGTGCTACCTAAACCCACCAACCTAAAGTTTCAGCTACTTCCAGCTCTGAGTTGAGCACTAATGATTCTGTTTTCCTTTAGAAGACCATGGGAGATGTCTGTAAGGTGTTGTCTCAATCATCTACTAAATCCTGGCTCTCTGTCTGATGTAGCTAATTGCCTTTGACTAAGTCAATCATTTGCAGAGTGTGTGGGTTAATTGGGTATTGTGGAAGCAATCAATCTAATCATCTGCTTGCATCCATAGTTGAGGTGCTACAATGCAGCAGGACAATAATTGTTTTATGAGCTCCTGGAAGGCAGCAGAGGCAGACTGGATGGCAACAGGAAACCCTTCTCTGTAAAATGGCCTTTAGGAAAGGTCCTTTGGATGCTAAGTGTGCACTATGAGAGGACTGATTGATTAAGAACTGGAAAATTCTTGACTCTAAAATGTGTGAGCATGAGAAAATGGTTAGTGTGGGTGCTGGGCACATGGGAGGTCTTGGGCTCTTTTGCCTGGGTATGGGTGAGATGTGATGAGGATGTATTGTCTTAGAGGAAGGTAGAAGGTTGTCTGAAGGTGGATGAAGGGACATCACTCCCTTCTCACACCTGCAAGTGTGACAACGAACCATGCCAGGCATCCATTTTTAAGCTTACCTCTTGGGTGTCCTTCTAAGGGCAAAGAGACTGGTTTGCAGGATCACTAAATACATTCTCATTCTCTCCTTGTTGAAGCTTTCATTTCCAAAGCACTGAACTGTGCTCGAGCAGTAGCAGCTCTTGGTGGCTCCTCACCTGGTCTGTGCAGGGAGAGAGTGACACATGGGAGAAAGGATGCCCATCTCCTCAGTAAGCCTCCTGCACGTGCAGATGCTGACATTTCCAATATGCCTGTATCTGCACTGCTGAACATGTAACCAGCAGGAAGTGTATTTACCCAGAGATGATTGCAGAATTTTTTTCAGGGAAGTTATAAGCTCCTCAGCACAGCTGTAGACAGGAAAAAACATAAAAGCAAGTTGCTGATGCTCTGCAGCGGAGCAGGGGAGCGGCTGCAGCCTTGACTGCAAGCTCTAAGTTAGTTGACCAACCTTGACACCGGGGGGACTACTTTATTTATGGGGAGGATGAGTTTGTCTCTGGACAAACGGCAGTGTTTTTACTCCATTAGAAAACTTAGTATTCCTTTTTAATTATATATATATATTTTAATGCAAATGCTTAAAATGAAATTGCAGTAATTGAAATGTCTTGGTTTGGTGGTGTCTGAATGCTACAGGAAGAGACGTTCCAACTTACAGCAAACCAAGCAATTTACACTGACACAGCCGAACAACAGGTGCATGGTTCTTTTTGCAACACTATGCAAAGCCCAGTCCATAGGGAAACCTTAGAATATGTTGCCTGCTCCATCCAGCTCTCCTGACTATGGACAGCATGGTTTATTTCAGAAGAAATACCCTTCAGACTCTTTGTTTTAAAAGAAGGTTGTGACTTTGGTGTCAGTTTTGATGTGGGATGTCAGGGAAGCGCTACTCGGCTGCTCCAAATAATTATGCAATTCCTTAACCTGGCAGAAAAAGTGGGCACATCATCTCCAGTAAGTACCTATCTGCTCTTCTGGTTTAATTAACATCTTACAATGTTAATATAGCAGACTACTCGGCTTCTGACATACAGAGAAGTGGTGATATATACCCTGCAATTTTAGCAGCCAAGTGATGTAGTTGTATTTAAATCTTCTCCGAAGCTCTGAATTAGCATCAAAGCACTTTAACTGCTTGGATGAAAGAAAATCTACTTCCGTATGTGAAGGTGCCCTGCCTGAATTCTAGGAAAACGTAATTGCTCTTGGATTACACACAAAAGTAAATATTTTCTCCTATTTCAGTCTCCGATGCTTTGTCTTGCAGGGTGACAAAGTGGCAGGAAACCACAGTGATGCATTTGGGCTCGGGTATGGTATTGGCTCTGCTGGTATGCTTGGTTTTGGATATGCTAACACATTTCTCCTAAAAGCCTCAAACCAGACCTGCTTTTACCACAGCCCTAGAAATATCATGGAAACAAGCAGTTCTGATGCCTCTTTCTAGGTGAAACTGCAAAAATAAAGTGCCAAAGAAACTGAAGAGCAGATGTGGTTTAATTCCACGTTTATAATGCTTTACTTAGGATAACAGAAAGCAAAGTCCGTGCACATTGATTTGTTTTGTTTGGTTTCTGGTTTTGTTTGTTCATTTGTTTTTTCAAGCCAGTGGATCTTATTGTTCTCCTTGCAGGAGTTGATTTTTTCTCTTCTCTGAGAACAAGGACTGTAACCAAAAGAGTAATTTTTGGTACTTCCTATAATCCATATTCTCAGAGACCAAAAAGCCATCACTAACTAAGCACCCTAACAGCTATCTGAGGTGGGGAAGTAGCAATATCCTTCTTCTTAAAAAATGGGGAACTTGAACAAATTGCTGGTGGAAGTCGGATGGAAAGATGGTGTCTATGTCAGATTGTCATGGTGGAAAATCCTCTCCCTTACTTCCTCTGCAGCCTCTTGGACAGCGAGAAATCTGGGCTAGGCTAAAGCACCCAATGGGTCCTGCCAGTTCTAGATGCCTGGCTTGGAGGAGCTCCAGCCACCAGCTCAATGGAGCTGACACAAGGCCATGCAGTATCTTCTTTTCAGTCAACCAAAGTTTTCTTTGCCCCACAGAGTTCTAGCTGCGGCGATGATGTGATTGTGGAAATGACAATTCCTCATTTTACCTCGGAAACTACATAACAGGTGAAAAGAAAAAAAAAAACATATTTGAGCTGTGTGATTTCAGGTTACATCCCATTTGTTGGCTAACTTTGCCGCAACTGGTTGGCAATTTTTTGCAAGTGTAACAGGTTTGTGCTACCAAAAAAGCGTACAAAAGCAAGCGATTGGTTTTTCTTCTTGGCAGGTGGCTGAAGCGATGCAGAAAACGTGACAACCAAATAGCAGCAGTGTTAACAATGTGAGAGTGGTATTCCTAAAGGGTGCTCTCCATCAAGTGTTCACCATATAGTCCTTTCTACAGTCTGGGTGCTGGTGATCAAGTGGGATGATAACAGGTAGCCATGTCCCTTGTTCTGCACCATGGGAGAGGAAACAAATGTGCTGAATGGTTCAGCACTACCAATCTGCAAGCGTGGTAGGGCTAATGCTTGTTAATCTTCAGTGTAAGGAGAACAGCCCTCATGAAGATCTGAATATGAAGCAGTTGCTAAGGTAGTGCAGCCCACAGAGATGAGGAAGAGACAGTTTAGTTCTCCGACTCCGATGCCCTCCAGTGTGAGATCTGTTCCCTGTTCTGCCTTCTGCAGTTTTGTTGCTCCACACCTTCTCTGGCTGTGTTTGCAATCCTTTAGATCAGGACATTGAGGACATGTCTTTCCGACATCCTGTTTGCCTGAGGAACCTGGACGGGTTCATGGTGGGTTCAAGTCCAGCTCATGGTGTTTTACACTGATCAGTGTTGACAGGGGTGCAGGCAGCAGGTTTGGGCAGAGCAGAGGAGCAGCTTCCAGCTATGCAGCCCTGGAGAAAGGAAGGCAGACAAAGAAAAGAAGCAAGCAAAGGATTTATGAAAATCTGTACTGAAGTACAGTGAAATTAGCAGCTGGCTTTGTCAGAGTTGCCAGGACCAATTTTGTAGAGGTGATCAGTCTGGGAAGAGCTGGCATATGAACTATAGAAAGGGATAACAGTGTTGTGTTGGAGTATTTTGTTTGTTTTTTTTTTTTTTTTCCTGGGAGTGGAATTTGGATATTGTGTTTTGCCACAAAAGGTTGGAAAGAGAAGATCAAAATGATGAAATGTCTCTAGTAAGAGGGCAGGGAAAGTTGGGTTTCCAGCCTGACTTTGACACTGGCTCACAGTCTTGTCCTGGGCAGCTCACCAAACCTCTCAGGACTTCCCTCTCTTTGTGCATAACAGTTATGATGCCAATCTGCCAGGGGTAAGCGTTAGGTGAACTTTACAGATTTGCAGTTATTTGAGATCCACTCTGGGGAAATGCAGAGCAATTTTATTCTTCATCCCTTAAGTGTTAAGAAAAAAAAAAAAAATCACAAAAAATATGTGTTATAGAGGGGAACAAGTTTAGAAAGGAATGCCTGCAGCATCCTTTGCCAGTCAGATGTTCATAATGAAACACTCAAGATGAATGAACGGATGAGACCCACAGCCAAGACTCGTGGAGCTGAGCTGCTCTGAGGTGGAGCTGCTTAGAGATGAGCTCTGTGAGCCTGGCATTCTGCTGAACCAAGCAACCCCCAGGTAGGGATTTCTGAAGGAAAAGATGGGCTTTTCTTCTGCATCACCCTGTGTTTGCATTGTCCTTCTCACATTGTCTCTCCTCTCTCGTTTGACACTGATGTTGTTTCCTCCAAACCCAGCTCTCTTCAGCCCCCTACGAGATGTCAGTGTTCCCCAGATGTCAGGCATAGAGAGGTGGTGGAGAGGCTCTGAAACTCTTTCTGCCTTTAGTCGAGTGAATAGAAATGGCTTTTGAAGTACTCTCCTGTTGCTCCAACTGGCTTGGAATTAAAAATCAGCACCCTTCAGGAACAGAAACTGCCTGTCCTCGGTTTCTAAACTGCACGCTTTGAGAGCAAGCTGCTTAACGTTTTGCCATTCAAGAGAGCAGCTGGCGGTTGCCATCCGTCAGAGCCCCAGCAGTATCTCTGCCTCACGTTAAGCAAATCTTGCATTTCATAAATGTATCAGCCGGGCATCACCTACTGCCTGTCTGTCTCCTGTCAGAGACATTATTCCTATTCAGCTCCAGCATGTACAGCCCACTGTAGGGTGTGCAGCGTTTTTGCTGATATGAACCTGGCAGGGTAGCAGCATCTGACTCTGAATCAGTCAGAGCTTTGGCTCCCCAGCAATTAATTCCTACCATGGTGGTGAGACAAGGGCATCAGCCTGGGCCTTTTCTGCCCTGTCATTGGATATGGCTGCCCTTGGCTGGGTTTTGGTGACTTTCTTGGCTGCTTCCCCTTGTTCAGGCTTCAGATAATCCTGTTCTCTGGGGTTCTTCTCTTTCTGATGCTGCAAGTGTCAGATACTCGTGTCAGGACAGGTGGTGATGGTCTTAAACTAGAGGAGGGGAGTTTGGGACTAGACATAAGGAAGAAATTTTTTACAGTGATGAAACGGTGGCCTGGGTTGCGCAGGGAGGGGGTAGAAGCCCCAATCCTGAAAACATTCCAGGTCAAGTTAGACAGGGCTCTGAGCAACCTGCTCTAGTTGAAGATATCCCTGCTCACTGCAGGGTGGGTTGAACTACCTGACCTTTAAAGGTCACTTCCAACCCAGAGTACTCTATGATTCTAAGTGCCCTCCAGTGGGTTAGCTGTGGGGTTTTTTTTGCTAGAGAAAGTAAGCAAGCCCACAGCTGAGGTAGGATTGAATTGATGGACTGAATTAGCTAGTTCTGCCTTGGGAAAGTCTCTCCCAAGCTGGATGGGTGGACTGGAGAAAGAGCTTCATTCCTCTGGTGTATCTGATATAGGTCTTCTGGATTACTGGGCTGGTGAACCTGGGTGCAGCTGCCAATGCACGTGGGCGACGATGCTTTGTGTGGGGTGGAACACTTGTCCTGCACTGGAGGGGCGGGAAGGGCTTGGAGATGGAAGGATTAGGAGGACAGTGGCAGGGCATCACCGTCTGATTGTGGCTGTGGCATAACTGGGGTTTTGGGCTGTCCCAGCAGTGACATGGACTCAGTTGCTGTGAGGTCTTCCTGGCCATGTAGAACAATAGATTTGTGAGAGCACAGAGGGAGAGCACTGCTGGATCTCACAGTGGGAAGAGGTGTACGCTTTGCTTGTGCTGGCTCTCATGTGCGAGCGAGCTGTAAACACGAGGGGGATCCCTGCAGGCTCTGGAACAAAAACACCCGTGCCAGTTCCTGGGTGACAGTGCACGCCCATTCAGGGGGGCAGGATGAAGCCCTACGTTTTAAAATATAGCCCTGCTGCAGCATATGCCTCATGCAGAATAAAGAAACAAAGGAAAGGCTGCTGACAGCTTTAAATATTTCCACCACTTCCAGCTGCACCAAGTTATTAGCCCCTTTGCAATGCCACGTGCCAGCCGTTGGATGCACTGGTCGGATTTATGATGCTCTTTGTGATTCACATTCAGCATTAGCAAGAGCACGGGCTTTGCCACTGCACTTATTTATGGCAGACATCAGTGGCTTTGCTTGGTGTTCAGTAAAGGTCTCTTTGAGGATCTGGAGAAAGTATTTGACTTCAAGTTTTTTATGTCTAGGCAGATGAAACTGGTATTTTGACTATCGGTAAAGGCACATTTAGCTAGCTGGGCACTTTAACTTTGGTTAGCATCTTTAGTCATTGTTGATATCACTCTTCCTGTCTTTTCTGATTAAATGTGTGTCTGTGTGCATTTTTTTTCTTGCTTAATGTTTTTCTGGCATGGAAATGTTTTACATTGCTTGTACCTATACAGTCAGTGTTGAGGAGTTGGCTGAGGGATTTTCCTGCATCTTTTAATCTTTGGTTTAAATCAATCCTGTATGAGGATGGACGAGTGAAATGCAGGTTGAATGAGGAATTTCTGCACACCACTGGTTCGTGGCAGGCAGGTGAAGGAGAGGCTGCCTGCTGATTCCAGAGCCACTTTGCACATTAAAAAGAAGCTTAGTTATTTAACTGAAAGTTGGTATAAAACATATAGTTTTTAATTGTAAAATCCTAGCTCCTGAGAGTAAATAATAAATAAAATAAAAAAATAAATCTAACAAGTGTGAAACTAAGAAAGAGAAAAATTTTTCAGTGGAACTTTTGTATAATTATATCTTAAGTAACTGGAAGACAACCATCAAACTGCTCTGTTAATATCTACAAAACTAGTATTGGACAGTTCTCAGTGTTTCCTAGTTTTGAAGCATTTACAGTAAGAGTGTCAATTAAACTTGCTGAGAGATAAGCTGGGCATTGTGGTTGCTGTAGGAGGTGCTGGCAGCTATCAGCTGTAATTGTTTTTCTGATTTGAGGAGTTAGGATTTTTAGATCCTTTTTTGTCTCCGATTCTTTTGAGTTTTAAATTAAGCATGTGTATTGTGAATAGTCTTCTTTCCAAGCAGCAAATCTGCCATGGGGCTGGTATCCAGGGAGAGGCATGGGATGGCCAGCTCCACTGCCTCGTGGCTTAAGGGACCTGCTTGGATAGGAGAGATTCGAGTCTGGCTCAGTGGCTTTCTGAACCAAAGTGCCCTGAAGTCAGTGGGAAGAACTGCAGGTGCTTCCCCCTTTTTTCCATGTGCAGAAATGTATTTGTGGCTTGCTCTGATACAGCCACCTGCCCCAAAACGCTTTCCTTGCATGCGCACAGCCATTTTTCTTTTTTTTAGCAGCATCAACACAGGAGGGCAGATCTTGCCTGCCTTTCCTTTCTCCAAAAGCTACTTATATATGTTGACTGAGCACCATCCTTGGCACTGGGGAGCTGTGTCAGGGATACAGCCCAGCTCCTCAAGTTGTCACCTGTATGGCAGCATGGAATGCATGGCAGAGATCCCCCCTTTGCCTGCCACGTTGCCATGTCAGAGCGAGGACATCTGTGAAGCTCAAGCTGTTGGAAAAGAGCAAGAGCAGAGTGAGAAGGGCAAATCTGAAGAAGGCGGCCTGTTTCACTCATATCTTGAGCAATCCAGCCACATGTTTGGTCTGCTTGGTTTTGAAGTTGAAGCTACTATTTTCTTTATCTCTTTTTAAAAACAGCTTTTTATCCCTGGTTCTCAGCAATTACTTTCTGCTGCAGGGTACCGAGAAGGATTTCTGTGGAAGAGAGGACGTGACAATGGGCAATTCTTAAGCCGAAAATTCGTGTTATCGGAGAGGGAAGGTGCACTGAAGTACTTCAACAAAAATGATGTGAGTACCTGGGATTGTTCTGGGTGGACAGGGAATCACAACTATAAGAGCATCTTCAAACAAGTAATCCCTAGGCCACCGTTTGATTTACAGTTTTACTTTTTTCATAAGCATTGAGTCCTTGATTGCTCCAGGGCAAGGGTGCCAGGTACAGCTTACCAGTAATTTTAGTAGGGTTTTCTCTTGATCCACCCTGTCATGGTAAGACACCCTAACTGGCCAGTTTACATGTTCCTGCCCTGTGGAATCAATAAGGCTTTTCTTAAACCACCAACGAGGGTTTTTTTTCTCAGCTGTAGCTCTACACGGTCCAGCTGATGTGGGTTTTGTATACATGGCTAGCTTGTGATGAAGATGTCACTACCTTAGTGGTCAGTGGGGTCTGAAACCCCCTCTGCATGGCATGGCAAGTAATCCAGAGGAAAAGGTCCTGTTCCAGCATCAAGCAGTAGAAGCACTTGTCCTTTTCCCCAGAGCACATTTAATTTATTGTGAGAAATGGAGCTATTACCATGAAAATTGCATTTGTGATGAGTGAACAGACACCCCACTATTCTGCACCACGTAATGGAGGAAGACAAGGTGTTTTCTCTGACCTTTGAGGCTCCCCTGAACATCGCAGCTGAGAGCAGCCCAGACTGAGCTGCCAGCCAGTTTTCTCAAGCAATCGTGGTGTGATGATGAGCCACACCATGCAGAGCTGGGGAACATCCATACAAACTTCTCCAGGCCTGGCAGCCAGCTTTGATAGCACTGTCTTCTCTGTCAGCGTGGTATAGTATGGTGCAATTGCATCCTGTGGACAGGAGAGAGCCAGTCATTACCGAGAGAGAAGTGAAACTCCCAGCAGCCCCCATTCAGTCGCTAGTGACTGCTCTGGTAGTTTGAAACTGCTTTGCTTCATTGTTGACCATAGCCATGATGGGAACAACGCTGTCTAGACACGTCCTCTTTTCTGGGATTTCCCTCTTGTGGTCACACACAATGGCTGTGTGCCCACAGCAAGTCCCCAAGTTCCTGAAGAGGTGCTATCTTCTCCACCAGCTCAGGGACTTCCATGTGGTTCTGGGGACCACAGCACCACCTTATGACATTCTGCTGGTCCGTGCCTTTGCCCCAAAGCTGGTGTCATCAAAAGCCTAATCTTTATTTTTTAGGATGTTTTATTCACATTTGCTAGTTCATTTCTCAGTGCAGTGCTCAAAGGGAGAAACTTTTAGAGATGTTTTGTAGGAAGACTAACTGTGCTACAGAGTTCAAGTGACCTGCCATAGAGAGTGGAGGTGGGATTGGTACCTGGGAGGGCCTGATCACCATTGGACTAACCCATCCAAGAGGTGGACTGTAGAGTATTTGTCCCTCTGAAAATAAAGTTCCCAGTTTGGAGTGCAAGGGGAGGAGCAGAGTCAGAAGCCAATGGTTCATGTGAGAGGATGGGACTGGTGGGAACATGGGCATGGTGCCCCCTGCCAGCCTAGCACCCAGGGCTGAAGTTGGCAAAGAATCCTCCTTCTTGGGGATCCTCCATCTTCTTGGGCAAGGATGAAATGGCTGTGGTGCTTGAGATACAGAAAGCATCCTGGCCATGCAGTTAGTCTGCGTGGTGCTTCTTTGGTCTGGCTGAATGTTTTTCTTTCTTTGATAGTGTTCATCCCAGTGTAACTGCCAGTCACTTATCATTAGGTAAAGAGACTGGAGGAAATCTAGGGGTCAGGAGACAGTTGAACAGAGGCTGAAGCAGGAGGCATGGTGAAGGTGCTTGTCTTTATAGCACAATATCCTATCATGAGACTTGGCATGTCCATCTTGCTTCTGGGCTGAAACCTTTGTCCCCTTGAACTCTGCTGAGTTTTGCAGCAGAACAGAGCATTTTTCCAGGCTGGCAGAAAGCACTCACTGATGCCTGAGCAAAGTCTCTGATATCACCAGGCAGTTTTGTGGGCTGGCACTCAGTTCTGTAGCTAATGGCCTCAATCAGGAGTTTTTTCTGGCCAAGTGAACTGCTTTCTGGTTTGAAAGCCAATTTTCAGGTGTTTGCTCACTCAGCTGTGTTTTCCAGGCAAAAGAACCCAAAGCAATTATGAAGATCGAACATCTAAATGCAACTTTCCAGCCTGCAAAAATTGGGAACCCACACGGACTGCAGATCACTTACTTGAAGGACAATAGCACAAGGAACATCTTTGTCTATCATGAAGATGGCAAGGTGAGAGCACGGAGGTAACAAGAAAGGCTGGGTTTTGGGGGTTGATGCTGCTCAGAGCCAGCCTGTGGCACACCAGGGTCTAACTGAGCTGGGAATTGTTAGAGGCATGTGGAAGGGATGGGGGTACAAGATGCGCAGCCAGATTTCAGTGTGTTCCTCATGTCCTTCCAAGCATAAAGGCTGCAGACCATGTCTTCTAAATAATGAGATGCAAATGGAAGGAATTGCTCTTGCTCTGCTTGCAACTAGACCTAGGGGCAGAGGCAATTGTTAAGGCAGGCTGCTTGGTGTCTGGAGAAGGAGATGAGGTAAATGGAACAATGAAGGGTGAGGGAACTCAATCTAAGGACTTGCAAAAGGGGAGTAAACTGCATCGTAGGAGACCTTGCCTGTCTTGTACTTTATAAGATGCAAATCTGCACATTTGTATTGAAATAAATCCCCTTGCTTCAGTGCCCTGGTGCCTCTGAAGGGAGGTGTGAAGAAGAGGACTCATGGGTCTGGAGCAGTTTTTCACAGAACTAGGACAGTGGGATGTGGAGGCCAGGGCAGTGAGGGGGGTCCCAGCCCTCCTGGAGGCTGTCAGAGGGGTCCCAGCATTGGGGCCACTGTGAAGACCAGCAATTGCCACCACACTGCCTAATGGGTCTTGTCTCCATGGACTGCTGTCCATGCAGAGAGTAGACTTGACTGAGTTTGCAGAGGACACCATCTCACAGCCTTATTATCATCTCTTTCTTTCCTCCCTCAGATATCTGGGGCTCCCCATAAAACATCAGCAGCCAGAAAATCAGAGCCTAAAGCTGTCATGTTCTCATTACATCTACTTTCCTCTGGCCTTCATGGTGCCTTCAGCCTTTGATGTTACATCCCATTCAGCTCCCTGTCTGTCAGAGAGGCTTTCTGGGGGCAATCCCTCGTGGACTGGCTCAGCAGGGATTTGTGGGGTTGTCTCTGTGCGCAGCCCTGTTCCCAGCTGTTCACCTAGGCACAGTGAGCCAGGCAGCCCTGCTGGGGATGAGCAGGCTGTTCTCATAGCAGTCACTCCTCTCCAGACTGTATAGGCCAATAGCACCACCAAAACACAAGATATTCTTCACTTGTGGATGAGCAAAGCTGACCTCACCTCTGCTGCTGCTCAGGCTCCGGGTGTGGCGGAGCGGGATAACGCCTGTCGTGCAGGCAGGGCTGCGCTGCAGAGGCTGCGTGTGGTTCCTGTGCAGTGCAGGCACTCCTGGCAGGAGGCAATTAGTGTGTCAGGTTGGGTTAATTAGTGGCATTGCCTGATTCTGTCTGTGCGCAGAAATGTGCCTGTAATACACACGCACACGTGTGTATGTGCGTATAATAGACATGCCTAAGAGATGACCATGTGCCTGTGCTGCTGTACATAGATATAGAAAGGATATCTCTCTTTTTCTCCTCCTCCTCTGTATATGTTTGTCTAGAAAAAGAAAGCCATGATGACCCCCTAAAACTAGGCAGGTCTTGTGGCTCGGGAGGAAGCAGCACTGTCTGGTCGTGCCTGTGCACTTTCTGCTTGCTGCCCACACAGTGATTTATTAGCCAGGCTGTGTGCTCCCATTCAGCCTGCCCAGACTCTCACACCCTGCAGCATCTCAGAGTCTCACTCCATGTGTTTGTGGGTCCTGGGGAGCTGCTCTGTCAGGGCTGTTCCCAAATTTACTCTTCCCTCTATCCGCCCTGCCTGGTGGGATATGCAAGTCCTACGGCACGGAGCAGGCATTGTTTGTCATCAGGTGCTGCTTTACCACAGCAAAGTCACACAGGGTTGCTCTCAGGTACCTCCCTGGTCATAATATAAACCAAAATAAGAGGAAGTTCTTTCCTGTGAAAGCTGCATCTCACTGTCATGTCCATGTCTGTGGTTCGCGGTCCACGTCACCCAGCTGCGCGGAATGGAGTCAGGGTTTTACTGTTATTTGGGTTTTGGGTTCAAAATGCTGAGCTTTCTGCTAGGGGCTTGTGGAAGGAACACAGTTCTCACGTGGTTGCTTCTGTCTTCACGTCAGTGGTTTGGCAGGACATGCTCTGATGCTGTCTGATAATGCTTAGGCTGAATTTCTTTCAACTTCCATGAGACTGGTCTGCCACTTTGGCTGGGTGAGGGCTGCAAGATGATGTTACCCCTGGAGTAAGCTCACTCCCTTTGGGACTGGAGGCAGCCCTGGGACTCACCTGCAGTCCCCACTGCCCTTCACACCCTCCTGTCCCCCCCCAGCAGCTCCAGGATGTCCCCTTGTATCCCTGAGGTGTTAGTCTCCCCAGTCCAAAGTGCTCGAGCCTGATTTAGGCTCCTGTCTTATATTTCTGGGGTTGTTTTCCTCCTCACCTAATCCTGTCTCTGATCTGGCTGGCCTTCCACCAGGGCAGGATTTGTTGTTTTCTTTTTCCACTGAGGAGCTCAGCAGTAACCCAGAGCATCGCATAGTGCTCTCCACTTGGCTCTTCTTCTGCAGTACCCAGAAAAAGGGGGGGGTTCATCTCTTGAATGGGATAATCACACGTGTGCATATTCAACCCCTAAACAAGCTGGGAGAGCCCTGCTGCCCAGTGGCATTTGCTGCAGCAAGGCACCCAAAGGGACAAAGGACAGACACACAAAGCAGGTTGCTGTGCTGCCACCCCAGAGCTTCACAGGGTGGGACAGCGTGATGTGACTTGGCTGGACATGTAGTTCCTGTGTGACCTCAGCCTGGTGGCTTCATCAGCTACTCAGTGTGTCCTGATGGCAAACGTGAGCCTGAAGCCAGCCCCAGCACCCTGCTCAAAATGGGCATGCTTGGTGCTTTTGCTTTCATGATGTGGGTGTCTAATGACAGCAGGTGCCTGGAGGGGCAGGGCAAGATCTGTCTTGGGCTCTGACCATTTTAAAGGATGTTGTGGTCCCTCATTAGCACTTGCCCACCACCAGAAATAATGAGACAGACAGGGTGAAGCTGAGGCACCTATTGGAGATGCAGGCTGATCCTCTGCGTGGGGTGACTTCTCTGTACAGACTGCCCGTGTCTTGGAGGCCCCTCAACTGGGCTGTCTTTCCTGTGGCCACAAGGCTGAAGCCAGCCTTCACCTGCCCCCAGATCTCCATCTGGGCGTGGGAGGCAGGAAAGCTGCAGAAGTGGTTTCCTACCACTCTGAGCTCCTGTCTGGGGCTGAAGCTCCCTCTGCAGGACTTGTTTTGGAAGCCACAGCAGGAGAGGCTGAGAAAGCTGCAGTGTGCTGCTGCCATCCCTGGTGTCACCATTGCCCTTAGGATACTCAGAGGTGGGCTGGGTCTCTAGGAATGGCTATCCTTTGGGGTGCAAACCAAGATCTTTGGATGTTCACTGGACAAATTAGCAAAGTGCTTTTCTTCAGTGCTTCTCCTTTCCTGAGCCACACAGGAGTTTTCAGGAAGGGAAGAAGTGGCATGAGGGATCAATCATCAACAGCAGAAGGGCTCATTGCTTGACCTCTAGGGATGGATGAGAAGTACGGTGAGAAGAAGGGTTTGGTTTTGTTTTGTTTTGTTTTGTTTTGTTTTGTTTTTATCTGGGGTTGTTGGTCTGAGCCTGCCACAGCAATGTGGGTGGTTCTGATGCAGGATGGGGACTGGAGAGACACCAAAGTGGCATGTGGAGAGGGAGTCCTGGTGGCACTGCAAGGAACCAGAAGGAAAAGTTGAGAGTGGAAAAGCCATTTGCAAAGGTGCAGGCAGTAGGTCATTTTTGCCGCTTGCTCTGAGACATAAATCAGTGAAAGGAATCTCTGCTAACGAGCTAATGAGAGGGCATCTTCTCATCTGAAAACTGAACATTTTAATGTTGTCTCCTCACTCTGTGACATTGTTCATAATTATACACATGGAAAGCTTTTAGCAACTGAGCGTTCTGGCTTTGCATACACGGGTGTAGCTTTGTATAGAGAAAGGTGGTGATGCCCCTTCCTCCAGCAATTGCTGATCAATATGCTGAGAAGCAATTGACTGCTGGAAGCCAATGAGGCTTTCAGCCTCTGCTTTTCTGCAGGGTGAAACCCTTGCTTGCATCATGACCAAGGAGGAGACCTGCATATAAATATATACATAGCCATCCAGTCGCTGACTGTATGAAATACCAGCATTTTAACATTACAGCTTACTGTCCATTACCTGCAACCTGGGTTGGTCATCATTAACTTCAGGAGCCAGTCCCTCTCCCTGATCCTCTTTGTGCTGCTATCTGGGGTTAGCTGCTTAGGGTAGGAAAGCAAGTGGTAAGTAAGGAAAACCTCAGACAAGTAGGTCAGAGTTTTCCAAAACATTGTTTGTGTATATCCTATTATGGTTTTTGTTTGATGGGTTTTTTTTTCCTTCAACTTGAAGTAGATTAACAAGCCCAAGTGTTTGAACCTCTAGAGGGTGGCTAGTTGCCACATTTAGACCATTTTTTAGATACCCCCAATTCAACTCCTTAAAACAAATCTCCAAAATTACACACACCTTCATGCCTTCACCCACACCTCAGTAAATTTTTAAAGCATAAAAAAGTTTAAATCTTGCTGAAGGACAACTTCTACTTTGATATGGTCTTTCCTGTGTTACAGAACCTCCCCTGAAATGGTTGACAGTGTTTATTTTAGGATCAAGTCTGGCTCGTTGAACCTGTCCTTGATGTGTGAAGCTTCACGTGTGTTAACGACAGCTGGATGTTTCAGCGTCTGTCTCCCCACAGCTCAGCATCCCAATGCAGGCAGCTGTTGAGTCTCCCAACACCCCTTCCCTTTGCCCACGACTTCAGACTGCAAGGCAGTATCTGAGAGCTCCCTGGGTGGATCACTTAAAATTAATGTGGCATTTCTCAGTGCAGCCTTCGAAAAGGTGTCCAGTGCAGCACAAGCTCTGCATGTCTCACAGGAGATAAATAAGTTTAAAACCAAAGAAGTTTGTAGGAAGTTGGTGGGGAAAAAAAAAAAAAGAAATGGAGAGTGATTTTTGCCAAGGAAAGGAAGAAGTGACAGAGCTTCTGGGAATTGAGCTGGGACTTCAATACCACTGTGCTTGTCCCTAGAGGACTCGCAGATCTGACTGATAGGCTGGAGTACAAAGATCAAGAGATAATTAGCCACTCTTTTGGTAAAACACTGAAGTGTGTTGCTAAAATTTGGTCGGGATTCAGGAGTTCCCTGCATGTCTCGCCTGCAGTTGGCTTGTGGCTGCTGCAGGGCCCAGGCGGGCAGGGGATGGTGGTCAGGCTGCAGAGGTGTCAGGCTGCCGTTGCACCCAGCCAGCATAAACTGAGCAGCGTTTAGAGGGACAAGCTCGATGCTGGGCTCAATATCTCAAATGCTGATTTGTTGTTGGTTTTGCCCATTCGGAGATGTGCTTAAATTCTTCCCTCTGCACAACTCTGCACACCTTGCAGCCCAGGACAGCAGCTGGATGTTCTCCGTCCTTCACCTGTTTGCGGCTCTCTTTCATTTCTGTATTTTATTTTTTTTTAGGACTGCTGCTAAACTGCACTCTATTACAAAGCGATGGGAGAGATGAAACAGTGGGTTGATGTTATTTTATGTGCAAACTACGTCTCTCACTATGCTTTTCTTCTTATTAGGAAATAGTGGACTGGTTCAACGCCATCCGGGCAGCACGTTTTCATTACTTACAAGTGGCATTCCCTGGAGCCAGCGACATTGATGTGAGTTTTCCTTCAGTGTTTTGGGTTTGCTTTACTTTTTTTTTTCCCCCCTCTTGCTCATTTTTAGCATCTTGTTAACAAGCTGTAAGGCTCAGAGAGCGCTCCATCATTCAGAGTGTTTTGCAATTACTGGGCTGAAATTGTTGCGGTGGGATGTCGAGCCCACGTGCAGCACCTGTTACCACCATCCAGCCTTGGAAACGGCACACGTGCGTGCACACATGTTCACCCGCAGAGTTGTGAGTATGAGCAGCTCCTGTGCAGAAGCAGCAAGTGTCTTTCTCCACGATTGTGTCTATAATCTTGAAAGCTGAAACAAAGGCTGCAAGGTAGAAAAGATGAAGAGAAACAAATGTCCCAGACCACTGGGATGAGTTCTTGTGCGCAGATCGGTGCGGGCCCACGTTATGAATTTCTGCCTTGTATTTTCTGGGCACTAGCACTGCTAATTGTGTTACCTTTTGCTAATACAACACTGGAGGCAGCATTAATGCAAGCTGACAGCAAGTGCCTTGTGTTGCAGTTGCACTGCAGTTGGTGTGTAACGTCACTGGTGGTTCTTGTCGATTACTGCCTGTTACCTCCTTGACTTTATAGTTTTGGAAGTCTAATGGCATTCCCAGCCTTCTGTTATTACCTGGGAGGGGTCCAGTTCTGGGCTGGGGCCAGCTCTGAGCTGGAGAGTGACTCTGTCCTGGCTGCCCGTGCACTCTGAGGACCCCCAGAGCCAAAGCCACCCTCTTATAGCAATGTACCAACATTGTCTTAATCCATGGGGGGAGTAAAGAACAGTCCCACGGCTGGTATCCGATCCCCAGCATTAAACTGGGCAATACAAAAAGAACAAAAGAAGGTCCTCATTAGCTGGCTGTAGTACAGCTGCTGTGCAACAAATACTTTCCTTAATCATTTCTAGCCCTCTCCATATCATCTACTTATGTTAAAGTTGGTCTGCACACCTGAGTCAAATTCCTGCCCAAAAAAAACCCCAGTGACCTTAATAGAGTTGCTATTTGTCCAGCAGTTGGTGAGGGTGTTTATAGGCTCACCCCCTGGCAGTTTTGGTGGGAGAGAAGATATTTTCCCTATCATCCTCTTCTCATCAGTTATTCTTTGGAGGAAACAGAGGGGTGTAATCTTTAGCGAGGTTTAATTTACAGCCTTGAAATACTGAACAACCCTTCATAGTGTTCAGCTTCAGGAGACCTCTCTGGAGACTGAGTTACGTACATGAGGTAGCTCCGTCCTGGGTGTTGCCATCATTAGCATCTAATTTATGATTCCTTTACCCTGTCAGAGAGATGAAAAGACATTAAATTTAAACAGGAGCCAGGTGAAATGTGGTAGAGAGGTAAAAATTGCTTACTCCACACTAAGGATGCCCGGGCTGCCTCTGCAGCTCCCAGGGCCTGAGGCTCTCCAAAGGATGCTTTGGGGACCCAACTGCAGGGTGGAAGAACCTCTCTGAGCTGAGGGTAATGAGTTCCTTGCTTAGCAAAGTGTGTTCAGTCTTGTCCCAGGAGCCAAACACCAAGGCTATGAACTCTGCAGAGCCCTTTGCTGCCCATGATGAAGCATCCAAGATGAAGATGCTTCTGGCTGCTGCGGAACAGCTCTGTTCTGGGCTGTTTGTATTTTGGGGTATCTTTGCCCTACAAGCACACTCCTGCCCGACCAGGGTTGCTGTTGGGCAGAGTTAAGTGTTGCAGGAATGAGGTTTGGCGAGAGCTGCCGTTAATAACATGCTTAAATGAAAGGCAGGAGCAGGGGTGGGGTAGCATGTGGCCAGGCTCATTGGCCCTGGTTTTGGTGAGACTCACCATCTTTAGAGAGGCTTTTAGAGGCATCTGCAAAGATCTTGCAGCAACTGCCTTGTCTTCACTAAGCAGTGTAAAAATATCCCTGGCGCCTGTAGCTGTTGTCAGCAGTATCTTCAGGAAGGGGGGGTGCACAGACATCTTGTGTTAATGGGGTTTTACAGGCAGCTTGTACTTTAGGGCTTGAGTGAGGAGCTCCCACTGCATCTAGTGGAGGAGAGGCATTGCCAGAGCTGATGGGTGAGGTGGGATTTGGCCTGGGGACTTCTCCTGGAGGCTGCTAGCTTTGCTGGTAAAGTGCTCAAAGATGCTTCATCTTTATGCACCCACCTCTTCTGAGCACTGTGGAAGAGTGGGAGTGAAGCAGCCAGAGCTGTTGGGTGGGCTTGGGACTGGGGACAAGCTTGGCGTGGGCTTTACTTCCAATGCCCACCTAGCCCTATGCTGCAAGCCTGGTGACTGCCCCCCAGCTCACTCCACCTGACACTGCTCTCTTTTTCTCTCCTCTTCGGTTGTTCCAGCTGGTGCCAAAGCTTTCTAGAAACTACCTGAAGGAAGGGTACATGGAAAAAACGGGGCCAAAGGTAGGATATAAAATGTTTCTGCAGTCCCTCTAAACATGAGTCCTGCTCTGTACGGGGCTGAGAAGGGTCTGCTGGTGGGATAAACTCGGTCTTGTTGGAGAGGCAAAGCCGTAACACTTTAAATGCATTAATGCACTTTCCTCACCTGGGAGCAAACGTTTAAAAAACTCCACAAACCAGTCACCTCATCTCCTCGCTCACTGCCAATTCCTGCAATCCCACCTGGTATAGCTGGCTGGGACCCTGGCTGTGGTGGCTTATGATGGTCCAGAAGCTGCCTGTTCCCATCTTCCCCAGCCCATCGAACTCCTCTGAGTGCCTTGATACTCCTGGGTCGTTCCCAGTAAGAGAGGAGCTGAGCTGCTTTGATATATAACCTGGCATGCTTTGACTCTTCAGCAAACAGAGGGATTCAAGAAGAGATGGTTCACCATGGATGACCGACGGCTCATGTATTTCAAAGATCCCCTGGTAAGATGAAGGTGCCTGGGCTGTCTGTTGGGAATTATCTAACGTAGTAAGAGTAACAATAATAATAGTAATAATCTGCAGTGAAGCTCAGGCTGGTGGGAGAGCTAGGAGGCCACTGACCATCACTGCTAGGTGGACCTGTCTGGTAACCCTGTGTGTAGATACTCACCAAAAATCCTTTGGAAACCCTGTGCACCAGCTGCAGATTTTTCTGTAGCTGGATGTTTGGATCCCTGGTGTTGGTCCCCTATTGGAGGTGCCCCGGGAACATGCTGGAGTGGGGCTTTCTGGGCTGGCTGGTGCTTTTGGTGTTTGGCTGCTGCTGTACTTTGCTGAAGTGGCTTCTGGATGGTGCAGGGTGAGTTGTGTCCTGGCTGCCCAGGACACAGAGCTCCCCTTCACAATCACATCTGCCTGACCTCTCCACTGTCTCCTAGGATGCCTTTGCTAGAGGGGAAGTTTTTATTGGGAGCAAGGAAAACAGCTACAAGGTCCTGGAAGGGCTCCCACCATCCACACAGGGAAACCACTGGCAGCACGGGATAACCATCGTCACCCCGGATCGGAAATTCCTCTTCGCCTGCGAGACAGAAGACGACCAGCTGGAGTGGATTACAACTTTTCAGAAAGTTATAAGCCGGCCAATGCTGCCTCAGGAATATGCAGGTGTGTCTGTGGAGAAGGGCTTGCGGGTACTGGTGGATGAACAGCTGGACAGGAGCTGGCAACATGTGCTTATAGCCCAGAAGCCAATCGCACTTGGGGCTGCATTCAGAGCTGTGTGCCCTGAGAGGTGGTCGATGCCCCGTCCGTGGAAACATTCCAGGTCAGGTTGGATGGGGCTCTGAGCAACCTGCTGTAGTTGAAGATGTCCCTGCTTACTGAAGAGGGCTTGGACTAATGACCGTTAAAGGTTCCTTCCAACACAAACCAGTCCATGACTCTATGATTTGCTGGAAGGGCTGGAGGTCAGCCTCAGCCCCTTTATTTCCTGTCTTGGAGGACAGGGTGGGTGGAGAGGGCTTGGGGGTGCAGCAGCATCACTCCTTCCTTTGTGGTGTGAGTGGGGCAGTCTTTCCCTACCAAGGAGAGGAGGCAAAGGCTGTCCAAGCAGAGAGGTGCTCACAGGGGGAGGAGGATGATGATAGCCTTACCTCTTCATCATCTCCTGTGTGATGCCCATGGTGCTCTAAGGAGTATCGGCCACCCAGTTATAAGGATAATCAGAGCCAGGGAGCACTGGCAAGAGAAGGACCATCCACAGGGTGGGCTTGTGCTGAGCTGTTGCTGCCTGCCAGTGCTTAACCTGCTTTTAACTTGATACTCTTTGGTTTTGTTTTTTTTTTTCTTTCAGTGGAAGCCCATTTCAAACATAAACCTTAGCTGGGACTGGCTGGGCAGACCTGAGGAGTGAGCTTCTGTTTACAACACAATGTGGTTTTATTTGAGATGTTAAAAATAATGAATAATAGTAACAGTAATAATAATACTACTACTTCCCTTTCCCCTCATCATTCACTTGATCATGTTGGAAACCAAGAATGGCAGCAGTGAAATGTCGGAGAAGATGTTGATCCAACTCAAAATTTGGCTCTGTGGCCACTCCACTGGGATCAGTGGTCCCTGTGACCCCATCACCCCACACCTGCTGAAAGGAGTGTCCCATGTGGCTTCGGTGGGATGGGGAAGACTGTTGGTGGCACATCTCAGGGGGACATGGGGTTTTTCCCCACGAGCTATCCTTGGGGGCTGAAGCTGAGCCACCCTCGCTCTCTGCCAGCCCTTTCCATAGGGTCTGAGAGTCCCTGAGTGGCGATGTCCTCATGGGATGTGAAGCACTGACAAGGAAACACTCGTAATGATGATGTGCGGAATGGCTGAGCCTCCCAACGGCACTGGGGTAAACGACAAGTAAATTACCCCCCGTGGAACATGGAGGGGATGCTGTACCCAGGCTTGGGCTAAGCGGGAGTTAGCCCTGGGACTTGTCAACCTCGTTACCTGCTTAACGAAGGACAGGCAGGCAGGGTGCCCAGGGTGGGCAGAGCAGCGTTGACTTTTGGGGCTTTTGGGAGCTTCCCAGGTCGGTCCTGTTTCATAGTTCGGGGAGGGGGGTCACCCCATTTTGGGAGCCCGGTGTGGGTTGGGGGGTTGAACTTTAGAGGCTGTTTTGCTGCCATGCACCATAAAAGCCTGTCCCAGCCCATCCCTGGCAGACACATTCCTCTGGCCAATGGCAGGTTGCTTCTCCAGACTGGTGGTTGCACTTTTTAATTCTCTTAATTTTGTTGTTGATTTTTTTCCCCCTCTGCCAGAAAAAAAGAGAAAAAAAAAAAAAAGAAAAAAAAAAAAAGAAAAATGCTGCTTGAAGTGA